>JBBYHL010206213.1:0-24415 GCA_038381835.1 Adansonia madagascariensis
TAAATTTAAGAAAGACAAAGACGAAGAGACGAAGACTAGAGCAGCAAGAAGTAAATTTTGAAAAAAAAAAAAAAAAAAAAAAGGAACAAAACTCACCAAAAAGCCAAAGATTGCAGAAGAAAGAAAAAAAGAAAGAAGGATAATCAAGAGCTGTGGACGAGAACGCTCTGCATCATGTGTTTGAACTCAAAGAAATCAACACGGCCATCATGATTTTGGTCAACGGAGCAGATCATCTGTTCAACTCTATCAATCTCTCTCGCTTCTGCCAGTCCCAGTTTCCCCAACACTACCTGCAATTCATGGGCAGAAATGAACCCATCCCCGTCCTCATCGAACACTTTAAACGCCTCCGTTAAGTCTGCCTCCTCCTGAGAGGTCTTCGCCTCATCTGCTTCCTCCTCAATATTATCCCCCAACCCAAACAAAGTTTGGTCCAAAGACTGATGTAAAGCAACGAAATCGTCGTATTTGAGGCCTATGTTACCTGGCTTTATAAATGATTTGATAGTTGAATCTAGATCAGAGAGATCTGTTTCCAGGCCTAGACAAGTAAGGGCCTGATTAATCTCTTGGACAGTGATCATGTCATCGCCATTCTTGTCAAAGATATCAAATATGCGTCGCAAACGGAGGGAGTTGAGGCTGGGGCAACGTAGACGAAATGAGGAGGATAAGCCCCTTCGACTGAGGTTGCGTTTGCATTGAGAAGTCCCATTCCCTGAGGCTGCTGCTGCTGCTTCCATTTTTATGGCTTGTTTCGCTACGAAATATTTCTTCGAGTTTCTTAATCGCTGATGGAATTTGGCAGCAAGCAGCTTCCCAATGGAATAGAGAATGGTGTATAATTAGCGTTGAGAATAGGAAGAAGGAGAAGGTGAAATTAAATAGCTCTATGGCTTGGCTGGTATGGCGCTGGCAGAGAGGCAGTGGCTGCTATAATTATCCAATATAATGATGCTATTTTATAAGGGATAAGGCGCGTTCGACGGTGCTTTAGGCTTTTTTATTTCTATAGCCAACCAGCCAGCCACGACCTCTTCGTATTTCTAGATATTTTCCAAAGTCCCCTCCTCTCTACAAACGTAAAGTCATGGGTTCAGAAAAAAATAAAAAAATTGAAAAGAAGCATTGATCTGTTGTGTGATTGGGTGGGTGGAAAGTCCTACTTTGATTGACATTGACTGGATCTGGAATGGTAGGCCTCTGCATTTGTTATGTTTGACGTGTATTGTGCCTGTATTCGCGTTCCGACAGCACAACGTGGCTTACCTAATAAAGTAAATGGTAATACTAGTTATATTAACATGGCTCAGTCTCCTAGACTCCGTGCCATTTACCAACTCCACTGCCTACCTTTCGAATCATCGCAAACGTAACGTTTAAGGAATTTGCCACTAATATACTTTTTTTTTTCTTTTCTTCATTCAATTGCTTATTATCATTTACAACTCCCATTTGCAATTTTCGCAAACACGTTTCTAATACTCTCATACTTTTCTTTTTTTTTTCCTACATTAAAAAGATTTGTCAAAGTCATCAAAAATGAATATTCTTAATTACTTCTTACCACGTAACGTTATTGTTTCTCATGTTTTGTGGAAACTTCTAAAACTTTTTTTTTTTTGGGAAATGTTCTAAAAAGCTTGGTTGGTCGTTTTCTTTGAATATATATGTATATATACCTGTTTATAGTGACCAATCAATTACATCCATTTTATGCAGTTGTTATTTTTTTTTAAAATTTTTTTTAAGAAAGCACCTATGGTTTTGAAGAAATAACAGTAGTATTTTGTAATTCACTTTTTTAAATTTAGTTAAAAGAAGATTGTGATTATTATAACAAAATTGTTTGCACGTCCTTATTATATATAATAGAATGATAATTATAATTAAATCCTAACTATACTCCATTGCCTACAGGACTATTGCTACTATTTGAAATAGTTCTTGATTGAAGTAATGGCAATAGTATTCAATTGAAACACTAATTAGGTTTAAGGGTCAAATAATTAAAAGCTAACGCCTTTGAGCAACAAAACCCTGATAAAAACTGCTGTTCTCTCCTTTATACCTGGCTAGATAGGTATTGTTTCTTTTGCTCCACATATGCCATGACTTGATGGATAACCTCTGATTGATTACGGGTAAGTATATTGTCACTACTTTTTGTTCATATTTTTGACCGAGCTGAGAAAACTCTTTGACAAGCCAATGCTTTTTTTTTTTTTTCTTCTTTTGGTGTATAAATAAATATATGTTCCATATATTGATCTGAAGTCTTTAGTTTTATATATAGATATTATATTTGTTCAACTGTTCTTATAGTTTATTTTTCCATTGTATGCTGAAGTATCGACTGGTTTTGACTATGATGGAGGTAAAATTTTTAAAGCTGATTCAGTGCCATTCTTTTAAGATTTTGTATGGCTAGTTTTTATTTAATTGAAAAAGGATTATGCTTTTGATCCCATTTTGGTGGAGGACTTTAGATAATATTGATTTAACTTTTTAATCTTCGTTCCATTTGTATCATGATGAGACAATGAACTTATAATCTTTGTTCCGATTATACCATGAGACAAAGAACTTAACCTACTGAAAAATGGCTGCTATTCCTTTCTTTCTTTCTTTGCTGATAAAACTTTTTCAGGAATTGTCTACTCATCTGCTTGTTCAGTAATTCATTGAAGACACATCAACACATGAATATTTTCTGTAAAAAATAATAGTAATAATAATAATAAATACATAAAGAAAGCTTTAGGCTGCTGAACTAAACTCTAGCTATTTGCATGATGCTAATTTTTTTAGGTACTGGATTTACACATATTTGATCTTGAAATTACTTCGTTGTCTTGCCAATACTGCCTGTTACAAAAGAGAACTTTTTTCATTTGCATTGTTTGTTTTGGCAGAGGAATGAAGACTGCTGAGATGATGCTGCCCTCCTATTTTGCTGCATTTGCCTTCTTGTTTCTGTGTTACATTATTTCTGAAATATTTGCTGACCTAAATTCAGATGAGCAAGCCCTCCTACAATTTGCTGCCTCAGTTCCTCATATGCTGAAACTTAACTGGAGTGCTTCTACCTCGATATGCATGTCATGGGCTGGTATCTATTGCACCAAGGATGGGTCCCATGTCATGGCTATTCACCTTCCTGTTGTTGGACTGGATGGTCCAATTCCACCCAACACACTTGGAAAGCTGGATGCTCTCATGGTCCTCAGCCTCCGTTCCAACCGCCTTACTGGGAACCTTCCATCTGATGTATTCTCCCTTCCCTCTCTTCGTTACTTACACCTTCATCATAACAATTTTTCAGGTCACATTCCTTCCTCTCTCCCTCCCAATCTTGATTTTCTTGATCTCTCCTTCAACTTCTTCACAGGCAATATTCCAACCACAATTCAAAATTTAACAAACCTCACTGGTTTAGACCTCCACAATAACTTCCTCACATGACTTATACCCAATTTCAATCTTCCAAGGCTTAGGCTTCTGAATTTGAGCTAGAACCATTTAAATGGATCAGTACCATCTTCCCTCCAAAAGTTCCCTGCTTCTTCTTTTGCAGGAAACGACATATTTGGGCCTCCACTGAACCAGTGTCTTACAATCAGTCCTCCCCCTTCACCTTCACCTTCACGCACTTACTTTCGTCCACCAACGGTACCAGCAGTACCAGAAAATCCAGGAGGAGACTCCCATAAGAAATTAAGCGTAGGTGCTATAATTGGCATAGCAGTTGGTGGTTCAGCATTGGTGTTTTTCTTGTTGCTTATGCTAGTACTTAGCTGTTTAAAGAAAAAGGATGGTCAAGGTAACCTTGCATCGGAAGGGAAAGGTGGAAGGGAAAGGTGGAAGGAGTGAGAAACCTAATAATGAGGATTTGGGAGTGGGGTGCAAGAGGCTGAGAAGAACAAGTTGGCTTTCTTTGAAGGTTGTTCTGATAATTTTGATCTTGAGCATTTGTTGAGAGCTTCACCTGAAGTGATAGGAAAAGGGAGTTACGGTACATCCTATAAGGCTATGTTGGAGGAAGGAACAAAAGTGGTTGTGAAGAGGTTGAAAGAAGTAGTTGCAGGGAAAAGAGAATTCGAACAACAAATGGAAATTGTGGGAAGGCTTAGTCAGCACCCATATCTTGTGCCTCTTCGTGCTTATTACTATTCCTAGGATGAGAAGCTACTGGTTTATGACTACAGAGCAGCTGGCAGTTTTTCCTTATTATTGCACGGTACATTGATTTATCTGATCATCTTCTATTCGTTTTCATTTTATTAATTTCCTGAATTATACACTACAATCATGTTTGAGCTTTGAAGATCGATTATTAATGTGATTTATTTAATAATTTACTACAGCAACAAGTTTGGATAATTTTAACCTCTCCTCTGTGCCATAAAACAAACGCAAATGTAGCTTATGCAGAAAGAAAAGGATAAAGGCAGTTTTGACGCTTTGATTAGAATTCTAAAGGATAATAAGTTTTCAGAGTCATTTGTTTGTAATTTTATTACAGGAAGCAGGAAAAGTGGACGCACTCCGCCAGACTGGGATTCAAGGGTAAAGATTTCCCTGGGAGCAGCAAAAGGCATTGCACATATCCATTCTTCTGGAGGTGTAAAATTCATCCATGGCAACATCAAGTCATCCAATGTCCTCCTCACGGAAGACTTGCAGCATGGCTGCATTTCTGATTTTGGATTGTCTTCTTTGCTGAGTTTCCCAAATGTTCCACCTAGAACCGAAGGATACCGAGCTCCCGAGGTGATTGAAACTCGAAATTTTACTCAAAAGTCCGATGTCTACAGGTTTGGTGTACTTCTCCTAGAGATGCTGACAGGCAAAGCAGTGGCACCAGTCCAATCATCAGGGCCTGAAGGTGTGGTTGACCTTCCAAGTTGGGTTCAGTCGGTTGTTAGAGATGAATGGACTTCTGAAGTGTTTGACGTAGAGCTGCTGAAGAAATATCAAAACGTTGAAGAAGAGCTGGTGCAGATGCTTCATATAGCAATGACATGTCTGGCAACGTTGCCGGACATGAGGCCTACAATAGAGGAAGTAACAACGATGATTAAAGAAATTCGGTCATCTGATTCTGAAAGTCGGCCCTCATCAGAGGACAAGAAGTCCAAGAGCTAAAATATTCAAACCCATGATTAATGATGTTTTATGAGTTCATATGTAAGGAAAAACAGTAAGGATTCAAGTTGAACTCTGAGGCCTCCCTCCATTTTGTTTTTAACAATCAAACGCGTCATGTCTGATTCTTTCAGGATTTTAGCATAACATTTGTCAGCCACCCTCTTTCTCCCCTCTCTAGATAAATGTAAACTTTATGGAGAGATACGAGAAAGGTTCAAAGTTGACAAACATGCAATATGTTAGTTGAATACCATATCCTAATTCGATGACTAATATTTAATCTTTGACAATCTTAAATAAATTTTAAAAAAAGCTTTAAATTGTAGAAAGCGTGAGGAAAATCAGTGGAATAAACGCATCCGTTCTGTACTTATAGAAAAACATTGTCACAATTATTGCAGCCAAGATGGTTGGTTACATGCCAGGCCATTGCATGCCCTTGGGTCACCCATACCATCCGAGATGGTGTGAACAAGACAACGGCAACAAGGATGATAGTTATCCACAACATAAACCAAACTTAAAAAATTAATGTTTCCCTCTCCGCAGATACATTATCAGTATAAAAACAATGTTGACAGCCCAATTTGGCCAACCTTAATCTCTAGTTCAAAAGTATACTACGTATATTCCCAATAATACTCTAATAACCAATAGTCAATGAAAAATGCATCTAAGCTAAGACTCCGAGTTTCAAGTGTTGTTAACCAGGTCAGCACCGCTAACGTATTTAGCGACAAATGATATTAACCGGAATGGAGCACCAATCAGGGGCGCATCAGTGAGTGGCACAACTTTTTCTTCACTGCTGATACCCTGGGACTCCAAATCCCTTGCATCGGCATCATCAAGAGGAATTTGCACAATTTCTCCCGAGTCCTCAGCTTCTACAATGCGTGGACAAGGGGCAGCAGGTTGCCCATCCACATTCTCACTATCAATTTTGCCATCGTCAACCGGAGCAGCCTCTAGAGAATCCAACTTTGGAGCTAATATGGAACCATTGTCAAGAGATTGAGGTACAGAATTAGTCATTTCAACAACTGTAGAATGTGCTGCTGCCATTCCTTGTTGTTGAAGCTTAACATACAACCCATTCACCTGCCACAAAGTTTGGCAAATTCCCAACATGTACATTGGCTTCAAAATGAAAAAATAGTAGCAAAAATAAATCAGTGTGTTGCAGGACAAAAGGCACCTTCTCAACAAGCTCAGCATTCTCCATGATCAGTTTATCGACAAACGCACTTGCTGCTTCAATCTGAGACTTCAGGTCCTCATGGCTGCAAGCTTGCTACATTAGAAAGAACTAGTCAGCTACATTGTTCTCTATTCCTAAATTTCTTCATAGACATAAACGCTGTACATTATAACCTTTAATGGCTAAGTAGACCATAATTGCAAATGTGATTGACTATTTCCTAATAAATTCATTACACCAAAATTCAAACCAACTTTTGGCAGGGGAAACCTCCCACAATAACAAAGATCAAGGCAAATCCAAATATAAACCATGAATCTTCAATTACAATGAAACTAGCAAAATTTGCAAAAGCCAGCATGCTAGAGAAAAGGGGAGTCAAAAATGAAGTTAAAAGAAGCAAACCTCTTCTGATGGAGGTGCAGAGGCTATGTTCCTCTCAAGGCTTTGAATATGTAACTGCATGCTAGATATATTTTCTGTGAGCTGCTGATTTTCTTGCGAAAGCTTGATCCTCGATTCTTCCAACTCAACCACCTGCCAAGCTTTGTTTTAATTTCCATATCAGAACAAAAATAGTTTCACTGCAAAATGGTTGACTTTTGTGCAGCCCACAGTTGTTGATACTAACAATTGAGAATAAATTTATACGAGTATTGTCAAGCAAAATAGGGGATTAATCACACCATAGAGTCCAATAACCTGCTCGAAAAAGAAGCCTCTAAAGTACAGGGGTTAAAATACTGTACCTGCATTTTTAGTCTTGTAATATCACGATTAAGGCTAGAAATTGCTTCTTTGGTGGAATTCTGTAAACAATGTATGTTTAAAATTAGAACAACAAAACTGATTGCTATTATGTTTTAATGCTTCAGATGTAGATAGAAGATGAAAATGAACAGACTTTTAGTGCAAACAAAAGAACCTTGAGAAAGATCCAAAAAATTTCCAAACATTCCCAGAAATGAAATTGTATAAAAAGAGTTTGAAACAATCCATAATTCAATTCAATCTCAAGTCCTTATTCCTGATATAATACCATTTCCCAGGAAAACCCATTAATGCAAATCACAGAAAGGCCTTAACACAGTATAGAATCCAATCAGATACAAGGCTCTTACTTCCAACAGATCACCATCTTCCGATAAAATGCATTATTGACACACATGATAAGGGAAAAATCGACTACCTCTGTCAGAATCCAAGACTCTTTCTCTTTCTCTAGCTGTCTAATATTTTCCTCCAAGTTTGCCTGCACATATTATCCAACTTTTTTCAAGATTCCAAGCCACAAAGCAGTAGCAAAGACTACACACTTAGGCAAGCAACAGAAATACATATACCCATAAAAGATTTGAACCTAAAAGACACAAGCACATACAAACTAATCAAGACATCCACAAAACTAATATGAAGACAAATAGAAAATTTACCCCTTTCAGATCCAAAGCAGCTTTTTCGTCCAGCAACTGACTGATTTTCTCTTCCAAGCTGGCCTGCATGTTGCATGACATTGAATTACCAAATTCATCATAAAATTGCTTAAATTTCTTCAAACAACAATGCTAAAGATACAGATACACAACTAGCTGTTGTATTAGAAGTTTATTTGTCATTAAAGGATAAGGGCGAACATGGGAAAAACAAGATATCAAAATATGTTGCCCCTGTGTAATAATCTATCAACCTAACTTACCCTTTCTTGAAGCCAGAATTCCTTTTCCTTCTGTAATCCAAAGATTTTCATCCCTAAACCAGCCTGTGAAACATCTCGTTCGATATTGCAGTTTCAAAGAGAGAAGGGAAATAAGAACATTTAAATAAAAATCATAAGATTATTAACCCTCCACCCCAAAAATATGCATGTATCAAAACACATATTAAATTTAGTAAGTTCTTTATTGTACCCCAAAAAAAAAAAAGAAAGAGAGAAAACTTTAGTATGTTACCGCTTTCTGCATGTGTGATTCACTTTCAGAGTGCAATTGTTGGATTCTCTCCTCTAAAGAAGCCTGCAAGAAGACACGGTTACTTTGTGCATCAACAAGAGAGAAATTTAAACTAAAAAAGAATTTATTTTGTATGAAGACTTGCAGATAGAAAAAGGTAAAACCATCCCTTTGTATGCTAAAGCTCACAGAATTTGAGCAGCTAAAACCTGCAGTACCTCTTTCTTTAGGCGTGAATCATTACTATGCTGTAATTTCACGATTGTCTCTTCTAATGAAACCTATAAGAAGAAAGAGAGTCAATCATGCTTCACAGAAAAAAAAATCACAAGAAATGTCGTAACATGACCAAACTAGAGAACAGTTTTTCTTATATATAAACGAGCGCAATTTCACAGAACAGTTTTCAGTTGATACATGTAATTATATTCATAACATGTTACCTCTTTCTTTAGGTGGGAATCAAACTCATTTCTTAACTGCTTGATTGTCTCTTCTAAGGTAGCCTGTATAGCACAAATGCTTAAGCTACAAAATTAAATACAAAACGAAAAGGGAGGAACTTCATGATGCAAATGAATGATAGGAGGGAAAAGAAAACATTTTCTCATTTAAACAAAATTTAACAAGATAAATTGATTATTTCCTCCATGATAACATCAAATTAACCTTTTTCTGAATGTGTGATTCATTTTCATGTTGTAAGTGTAGGATTGTCTCTCGCAAAGTAGCCTGTAGAAATGTGACAAGTGCTGTGTTATTGATACCAATCAAAATAAAGGCGAAGAAATAAATGAAATATGCAGATAACAGAATAGCTGCTTGTCTGTTACCCCAATTAGATGAATCAATATTACCTCTTTCTGTAGATGTGATTCATTCTCTTCTTGTAGTTCTTTAATAATCTCTTCCGCAGAGTTCTGCAAGAAGAAACCAATAGAGTCCACGCGTCAACAATAAATGGTAATGGAGAGGGCGAAGGAAATATCATTATTTTTAGCATCACCTCACGATCTATGGTCAATACATCAGAAAATTACAACTCTCAAAGACATCTAAAGCACTTTAAAGTTTTAAGGACGAGTTGTGGTTATAAAAGAAAGTTTACGTTAAGGCAATCAATAATGCATTTGCATTAGCAGTGTCACAACATATCGATATTCCTAGCAAATTTCAAATAACTGAGAGTGAGATATATAGCAAATTAGCAATCTGAAATTTGAATTTAAATTAAATTACAACACAAATAAAATTTGACTTATCATTTTTCATTTCGCAATAGAAAAAGAAAAGGAATTGCAAAGAATAATCAAAGGCAAAGCCATTCAGTCATTAGCTAAAATAAAGAACAAAAGGAGGATTCACTTACGGCAAGAGCTCCATTAGGCTGATGAATACCCAGATCCAGATCCAGATCCAGCACCGGATTGCCGCCGTTCTGGCCATTGCTGAGATGGTTGTTCTGAATCTGATCTACGTCTTCTTCGGTGATTTTGGCCTGCTTGTTTTTCTTCTTCTTGTTTCTCTTCTTCTTCTTCTCATCCTCCATTTTCCTTTAGCCTCGATCCAACGAAGAATAAATTTTAACTTTTTTGAGGAAAAAAACAATTTATTACGAAGGATGATGGAATTGGAGTGAGGTAATTTTTTTGTCTCTACTCGTTTAGGGCTTTCAATCGCTTCTCCTCCTTACTTTCTGCATCCCTCTGAAATTATTAATTACGATATATAGAAAAAAAATATTTATATCTATTCCTATATTTATTTACTTATCTATATTATTCTTAATTATTTATATTTTATATACGAAACTATTTCAATTAAAATTAAATAATAAAATATTAAATAAATATAAACTAAAAATATTTGTTTTTACTTATAAATAAAAAATAAATATCTATTTTTAAAAAATAAAATATTTATTTACTTTAATTTTTTTACTATTATTTTTTTCGATGCTCGTAAAAAATTTATAAACCTCAACTTAATTAAAAAATTTTTTTAAAATATTAAAATCATTACTTATATTTTTTCAATATCTAAATTAATTTATTGTATTTCATATGTAAATATTTATTAAAAACTCTCCGCCCATCTTCTTTATAAAAAATATTCACCTACAGAAAAAAAACGATATACTTTTTTTTTTTTACATATTAATTTCTTTTAAAATATATATATATTTTTTCAGAGCGTCTAATTATAGTAATATATGGGTTTGGGAAAGATAAATATATAAATAATAAATAATAATAAATTAATATACTCTTTGTCGAAAAAATGTTATTGAGTTTGAAGCGGAGATTAACTCGGTAGTGGTTAAATTACATGCCACACTTCCGACCTTTGTATAGGGAAGGTCTGGAGAGCCCATATCTTATTTCTGTCTTCTCTCTGACTTTTCAGTTTTCAGGTAGCGACTTTGATCTTGGAAGTTCAAGATCAAGGTATTTCGGGTGGAGAAGAAGCCGTTGTAGAGGAGAGTAGAGGGTAGGGGAAGGATCTATCGGCTTCAAAAGTTGAGAACTTGAAGCTCCGTCTTTCTCTTTTTACCGCTATTTCCGTTTCATCTCTAACCTCAACAACTTCTTTCTCTTTTCTCTTCTCTCTGCTCTAAGGTATTTTCCTTCCCTTTCTTCAAGGTTTTTCTTGGCTCTCGATGCCATATATTGTCATTTATGGGATGGGTTTTTTTGTTTTTTTATTGACGCTCTAGTCCAGGTAGATTCCTTGTGTTCTGTTCTGTTCTGTTCTGTTCAAGCGTCATGGCTTCAAAGCGGATTTTGAAGGAACTCAAGGATTTGCAGAAGGATCCACCCACTTCTTGCAGTGCAGGTACCATCTCATGTTCTAGATTTGATGCTTACTTTTACGCCCTCTTAGTAACAATTTCGTTGATCCTTTATTTACTCCAGTTTGCTTATCTTTGCTCTTATTTTATGTGCTGTATAATGTATGATCAGCCCACCTTGTCATTTTCCAATCGCCTCCTTAGTTTTAGCTTATGAATGAATCGATTAAATTCCAAACAAGGTTATGCGTATTTAGCTTTATATTTATGTATTTGCATACAGAAGTTTGCTTTTATCCATTCTGGCTGCTAATCGCTAAAACTTTTTCTTGTGAGTTTGTCTGTCTCTAATCTCTTTTTACTTTTTCGCATGAGCTTGTTCTTATATTATAATTACTTGATGAGGATCAGACCATTATGGTAAATATTTTTTTCCCATCTGGCAAAGAACAAGGTTTTGTTGATTGTTGGGTATAGTTAAGTGGTATTTAAGCCCTAACCCTCTCTCTTGGGGTGTTTGCGGATTATGATTCATTGCTGTTACTTTCGCTAAGCTTGTGAGCATGCATTCTTCATTTCCCTTTAGTCAACAAAATAATGGTCAGGTGCATCAATGGATGTCATTTAGTAACCTTTGAATGCCGTGAATTGTTTGTAATAGGTCCCGTAGCAGAAGACATGTTTCATTGGCAAGCAACAATTATGGGCCCCTCCGATAGCCCTTATGCAGGAGGTATATTTTTGGTTACTATTCATTTTCCTCCGGATTATCCTTTCAAGCCTCCTAAGGTAATTCATTGCACCTGCTATGCTTTACCTCTTTGTCGTCTGTCTGAAAGGTTGGTTTTAGTGATAATACTCTTTTGATGGATAATGCTGCTTTGTTGTTTAGGTCGCATTTAGGACCAAGGTCTTCCATCCAAACATCAACAGCAATGGGAGCATTTGTCTTGATATCCTAAAAGAACAATGGAGCCCTGCCCTAACCATTTCCAAGGTTTGATTTGACCTTAACCCACCTAATATTATGGCAATTCTAGTAACATTATATGTCCAGAACTTACTATGGCAAGCATTTCTTCCATGCATGGCTACACAGCATTTTCCCTGAGAGTATAAAGAATATGGCATTTTTAAACAATCTCCTTCTTCAATGGGTAAACTGACTGTCTACTGTTTATAGGTTAGATTTGTGCTTTATGGATCTGAGTGCATTTGCAAAAACTTTAACCATCATTACTGTTACTTTTTGGGTTCAAATTTATCTCTGGAAATTGAATGATAAATATCAGAACAGAAAGGCCGACCTTTATCAAAACTCACGGGGAATATACTCCTTACGCCACTTTTGATGATGAACCATTCTATTAGTAGTATTACTTATTCCTCCTTGCATTGACTTCTGCTGCTGCCTGCTTATTGGAATTTTAACTAATTGTGGTCAATCTCAATAGAGCTTGACTTGAAATAGGAACACATTGTAGAAATACTAACTCAAGTGTAAATCAGGTTCTGCTCTCTATTTGCTCATTGCTGACGGATCCAAACCCAGATGACCCACTTGTTCCGGAGATTGCTCACATGTATAAGACTGATCGGGCCAAGTATGAAGCTACCGCACGCAGCTGGACTCAGAAATATGCAATGGGATGATGGTGGTTAGCATGTAATACCCGATGGGATGTGTTAACTTTTTTCATAATTTTCTTATGGGAAGAGAGGGGATGTTTTCCTAATGGAACTTGTCATTGTGTCTAAACTTTGGATTATTGGAGATAGAATTATGGGGGTGGACATGTTATATGCTGCGCCTTGCAAGTTGTGTAAAAACCCTTGTTTTCTTCAATGTTGGAGTAGAGTCCCAAGGTGCGTACTGAATGTTCTGTCTGTATTGAACATATGCAAGGTGGAGCTATTGTTGTCAGAGATATGCCACCTTCGGTTCTTTTGTTGCCATTATGAAAGCATTTTGTTTCGAATCAAATTTATATTCGCTCCTAAAATTCCATTAATGCAGGAAGGCGCGGGAAAAATGTGAAGCAATCGAAGTTTCACTCTTTGGTTTGATCAGGCGAGGCAACCTTGATTTTGTCTCGTCTGGTCTCGCCTTGTCTCTGGACTTCTTTTTTGACTATGGTATTGGCGGGGAGAAGCCCGGACCTGTTGAAACTTGACACACCCCACCGCCCGACGTGATCAATTGAGTGGAATTGAAAGTGGCGGACTTTGTCGAAATTTTTCTACTTTGAAGTACCCCAACCTTATCTTTGCTTCAGTTACGCCGACCTTAACAGAACAAGCTAGATGCCTTTAATTTCAATCATTTTACTTCTTTATCTTCTTAGTATATTTGTTTTATGAATATATATATATATATATATATATATATATATATAGACAATCGCATTACATTAGTGTATTACTCCTTATATTGGTAACAAAAATTTTGAGCTCTTTTTATATATTGACGTGTAAATGTTTCAATATTCCCTCCATCACAAAATCTTTTATCTTTTATTCAACACTCTCGGAAATTAAAAAAAAGAAGAAACTGGTTTTAGCATATTTCGTGTTGAACTTTTAAATAATTTTTTTATAAAATTGATATATTGTAATTTTTAATATTAAATTATTTAAGATATAAAGAAAGTAAGATAATTTGGTGTAAAAAAAAAAGTAAAAGTTAAAAAAAAAATGGGACAAGGAAATGATGAATTGTTTTATTTGTTTATAGGAAAACTTATAAACTTGATGAAAATTAAAAGCTCAAATAATAAAAAGGGCAAAGCAAAAGCGAAAAGAAAACTAGTACAACTTCAAAGAAGGGTAAGCACCAAAAATAAATAAATAAATTTGGTGGGGGCATACAAGTAATTTGGCAACGGCATAGGTCGTTTTACGCTCTGTTTGTTCCTCTCCCTTTGGTAGTTTGGGGTTTTTAGTATTTCTTATTTTCTTTATCTTGGTCTGCAATTTTTTTTTTTCAGAAATTTGTAAAAATCAAAAGCTTTTTTACGCAAATCTTTGTGCTTCCAATTAGAGGATCGGGCGCTTTTTTTTTTTTCAGGTAAATTAATTGCTTCTTTCTTCCTTCTTCTATCAGTTAATGATTGATGTTTTTTTTTTTTTTCACTTTCTTTTCTTTAAATTCCTAATTTGCTTTTCCATCACTTTATTCCCATCTGTAACGAACTCTCAGATTACTCTTTTACTGTTTCCTTTTATTCTTCTTGGTTTTGTTAAATGCGAAAGGAAAATAATTCTTTTTTTTTAATGGTTAAACAAATTAAAGCTCGAAATTTCGATAAGTAAAATAGGTATGCCTATATGTCATGTCAGTGTTATGTTGGAATTGTTGTTACGTTTTGACTCTTTACTTAACCGAATTGGAATTTCATTTTGGAGATTTGCTTTCGCTTTATGGCAAAGATTTCCAAAGGCAAAGCAGCATGTGTTAGTTTTTGGGTATTCTTCATTTCTGGGCTTCTAAAACAGGATCTACTATAACTTTCTAAATCTAAGGGTGAACTTTTAGTAGAATTTGTAGGAGAAAGCTGACGAACCGTAAATGCTAAGGAACAATGCTCAAGTCTTGAGGTTTCCCTTTTGTCTTCCATTGGTTTCATCAATGTATGAACTAAAGCCGGGCGTTTGATCTTGGTTGAGTTGTTGAAGTTGATATCCCCAGCATTTCCTTCTTTAGTATCATACTACAATTTAATTGAAACAGTAGGATATTTGGACTGCTATATGGACCGTTCGATTTATTCTTGCTTGTGATGGCTTGTTGTTAATGAGGGTTACTTGTTTTTAAGCCTAGCAACCCTCTTCTTTAGGTCTACTTAGGTTCAAAATTTATATAAATAAATCCGATGCTATGTTTGGAAAGATGAATTTGAAATTTTGGATTTGGATTTGGATTTCATTTGTTGTATAAATTGTAAGAATGAAATGCGTATATTATGCATAAGTTAGTTAAGCTTTAATATGATTATATATTTGAAAGCTATAAAACCATGAATTTCAAATTCACAAATATCTATAGGAATTTCTAATTCACCACTAAATAGGCATGAGACAAATCTATGAATTTGGAAAATAATCATGAATGTTGCATTTATATATGTTTTATTACACAACTTACACTATTTTTGAAATCCAAGTTCCCAAATGCAACCTTAGATTTTTATTAAAAGACTATTCATTAGGCTGAATTAGAGCTTCTATGCCTTCTGAAATTCATTTCTGGGTTCATTTCTGGGTATGGAAGTAGAAGTATTTAATCTAACTGCTGGATGATTAATTATTCTGTAGTTAAATTGTTTTTTGCCGTGGGCTTAGTCTTGGAGTTCTAGATTTTGATATTTTCCAACTTTCAGGGTGCTGGTTCATTTTTGCTGCTGGCATTTTGACAATTTAGAAAATATGGGACAATGCTTCACTAAGGTAAGTGCTTTTAGCATAGGTCAGTTACTTTATCGAACATGTTGTTGCTTCTTGAAACATCTCTTTCCTTCTTTCTATCCTAAGAGTTGGGTGTATCCAAGGGGGGCCAGGCAGGGGCCTTCCTTCCCTCCCTTCCAAAGACAAAATTCTTGGCTTCGCCCTTGTTAAGAATTTTTATTTTTGTTATTGTTTCTTTTCTTGGCTTCCTTGGATTTATTGTTTTATTTTTCTATTATTGAAATAATTTTGATAATTTTAGAAATTGTACAACAATAAGAACGGGATATTATTTTTTTAATCGTCTGAGTTTTGAATGATGTAACATATGTAATTAGAGAATTTTGCTGGCCGTAATCTAATGAATCTTTAATTAAAGAAACTATGAAATCTGAAACATTTTAAAATTAAAGTTTGTTGATTTTTTACTTCCATTATTGGATTTGTGAGTTGGTTTGACGTAAAGGCTCAATGAAAAACTGAAATTCAAGAACAACTCTGAGAAGTAGAGTAGCGGAGTTCTTACTGTTTCTTTGAAACTGATTGAGTATATGTTCTTATGTAGCTGTAGGATTTTGTTCCTTTTTGTGTTATAGTATTTGTTGCAATCTATTCATGAAATAATAGACCATAAATTGATTTCTTTCATATTATTTTATTTAGTGAGTTTAATATATGCATATGTCATGTAAGTTTTTTTGGACCCGGTTTTCTAACCTCTTTGTTGGCCCACTATCATCATTAATTTACTGTAAAAAAATCCAGCTAACATTTATTTATAGAAAAGAAAATAAGCAGCTTAAATTGACAACTCTAATGCTTTGGAGAGTGTGCCTCAAGATACTACTGTATTGCCTGGGGGAATGGGGCGCACTCTGAGAATGCTGTTCAGAACACTATGATGAGTTAAATGGTAGTGGTTTTGTTAATGACATGTTATTTTAACCAACAAAGATCACAATTTAGTCTCTATTTACATTTTTGTTTCAACTCTTATTTCACAATCTTTCATGGGTTTTCATTTCTGCCTTGTTAAAGTTGTAGGAAGAGAATTTATGATGCCTGTGATACTTGTAGGCTCAATCTGATCGAGCTGATTCAGACCAGCATGTTGAGTTCATTGGTGGAAATGTGCAATCTGTTACCTCCAAAGAGGCTTGGGATCAGAAGTTGTCTGAAGCAAAGAGAGATGGCAAGATTGTAAGTTTCTTATACTTTCTACGCAGGCAAGATAACAGGGCAGTAGTAACTTTGGTTGAGGAATCTTGCCGTTATTTCTCAAACTTCCCTTTGCATTATGATTGATGCTGTATCTCTTTTGGTTATGTGTTAATTCCTGTGCTTTGTAGTAAATACCTATCTTTCTGTCATGATCTCATTCATGAAAATTCTATGTGTTTAGCTATAACTATGGTGCTACATTGTTCATCTTGAAAGTCTCCTCTAGAGAACTCATCAACAATACCTAAATCTTGGTTAGGAAGCTCTGTATTATTTTAATTCAATATACAAATAATAACCGGATGACTTGACATGAAGATAAAATTTTCTATGATTTTATTTTCTTCTGCCTATCTTATATTGACTTTTAAGTTGGATGAGGACCTGCAAAATTTTGTTTTGCTCTATGATTTCTCCACATTGTGCATTTTTCATATGCTTTTTGGTTTACATGATGATGTGGCTTCATAAGCATGAAAATATCATTATGATTTTTTTTTAATGATTCCTTCAGCTTTATGGCTCCCTTGTTTCTTTCATTACTACTTGCTCCTGATTCATTCATCTGTGTAATGTGCAATTTGTTTACTTGAGATTCTGTTGCTTCTTTATGAGGGCCTAGATACATTGCTGATGTGGCTTCATAAACCTGAAAATATCATTATGATTTTTTTTTTAATGGTTCCCTCAGCTTTATGGCTTCCTTGCTCCTTTCATTACTACTTGCTCCTGGTTCATTCATCTGTGTAATATGCAATATGTGTTATACTTGAGATTCTGTTGCTTCTTTATGAGTGCCTTGATTGATCTAATGTCCGAAGCCCAATGATTTATTAGGTAATTGCAAACTTCAGTGCAGCATGGTGTGGACCTTGTAGAATGCTTGCACCATTTTATTGCGAGCTCTCAGAGAAATACCCTTCTCTGATGTTCTTGTTGGTAGATGTGGATGAACTGACTGTAAGTACCGGAAAGTATATTGTAACGTCTATCTGCCACCTCCCACTCTATATATGCGTGTGTTTTTGTTTCTGTATTCTCGTTTCATTTATTTATGTTGTGCAACAAGTGATTATATATAAAATTGAGACTTGCAACTTGGCGGAGGGGTATGGTCCTGGCAATTAATTTACTATTATTACTGTTAATGGAACCTGCTGCTTCAAAAACTTTATCCTCTAGCAATAAAAACAAAATTTTCTAGGCATATATGAATTGTAGTGATACACTCAATAGCAAATAAATAAGTTGGACCGCAAGGGGGAAGGTCACTTGTTTATCTTTGATGTCTTGGAGGTCTATGGTTCAAACCATGGTAAAAGTAAATTAGGGTTTATAAGATGGGGGAGCGTCAAGTTGATGGGTCTACATGTGTAGGTAAGACAAATTTATAAATAAATGAACAAACAAGGCGGCTTTTTAGTATATATCTTTTTTTTTTTTAAGTAATGGTAATGTGTTTATTTGTGAAGTATCGAAATTGAGAGGTGAAAATAAATAACTAAATAAATAAATAAATAATGGTTGTGTGATGCAGGATTTCAGCAGTTCATGGGATATTAAAGCCACTCCTACTTTCTTCTTTCTTAAAGATGGGCAGCAGATTGACAAGCTTGTTGGAGCAAACAAGCCAGAGTTGCAGAAGAAGATTAATGCCATTTTAGATTCGGCGGCCAATTATGAGAAGTGAAAATGTGATTGTTCCTGTTTCATAGTGTACCCAGTGAAGCATTTTTTGGGTGTTACGAGCTTTGGTTGCTTGTATATTTATACTCGCATGTATCTGCATCTGTATTTGTTTTTTTTTTTTTTTTCCCTGCTTGCATCAACGGGCAATGGGTCTTGTCTTGTCTTTGTATGAATTACTTAGTTCTGGTTCTGGATATGGTTACATGGCAATCTCTTTTCAGTCTATGGTTCTGGATATGGTTACATGGCAAATTCCAAAGTTGTTTCCGCTCTTTCTACTACTACTGTTTATAGTCTAACAGGGTAAAAACTTTATTAATTTAATACTGAAAAGTTCTTTCCCCTTTTTATCATTTTTGTAATCGAAGTTGTGAAACAGACCACACATTAACCACCGATTGTCGGTCCGCTTTTTTTCCTTTTTTCCTTTTTTCCTTCCTCTTAAATACAGTAGGTACGATTGTTGGGTCGCCTTCTCAGGTCCCGTTTAATATTTTTGGTTTTATAGATAAAATTATAGTTTGGTAACATAATCTAAGAAAATAATTTTTTTGTAAATTAGAATTTGATTTTTTGGATAAAAGTAATTGTATAATTTTTAAATTTTTAAACTTTTATTATTTTAAATGTTTTTTTTATATATTTTAATTTTTTATATCATTTTTTAACAAAATGTTATTCCTAACTGGCGTTTGATATGATGCGATTTTTCTAATATCACAAGTGATTTAATCATGCTGACTAAATCATGATTAGATTATTATATTTGATTGTAACTTGAGATCCCTACATGACAATGACAAATCACTTTATTTTGAGTGATTTGAATCACATCAAAAAGATGATTATTAAGACAAATTTACCTACTCTTTTTTTAGGTGATGCCTCTAAATATTTAATTTTACAAACAAATCTTCACCATTTAATCATTTTATAAAAAAAAATTTATAACCATAAAATATGAATATGTTAATAATTTTGAATTATACTTATAAATACTACTCCATACCTTATAATTTTTTTCTAGAATAATAAAATTTTATTTTATAAATCATTCAAAAAAATTTATTATTGCTGCTTCCATTAAATAATCTTTTTATTAATAATAAGATTATTTTGAGTGTTAGATATTCAATAATTTTATTTTTATGTAATACCATTTAATATCACCAGTTATCTATAATATTATATCAAACATAATAATTTAATATCACTAGTGTTCAAATCACGACGATGATCTTATCAACATGATAATTAAATCACTACGATAACCTTAATACAAAACATTACTTAAAAGTTTTTAAATCATATTTTTTTTTTATAAAATTTTTGAAGTACAGTTTTTTAACTCAAGATTTTTTTAACCCAAATTATTTCATTGCAATACTAAATTAACTCCAAATGATGATAAAAAGGACATAATTAAAATTCAATCTAAATCTAAATCTAAATCTAAATCTAAATCTAATACACAAATAATATGATAATATAGTTTGAACGCAGTTTCTTCTTTATAGAATAATATAAAACAAAAGAAGGAAATCCTAAGTTGGAAGTGTCTTTCAAATTCCAGAGAGGTAGAATGGAAGCCATGTTTTGCTGTCAACCTTTTGGCCCCTTTTGCGCATTTAGTGGCATACTTGGGGGCGCCCAACCAACCTCCACTTTCAACGTATCCGTGTGGACCACCACCACCCCCCCCCCCAAGCCGAAACAATGCATCATACAACTCCCAACTCTTCTTTTAACTTCTATTTTTTGTTCTGTTTTCATTTGAAAAAAGAAGGAGATTGTTTATTTTAATTTTATTTGAAAGAATACCTAATATAATCATCAAATAAATATAAGCTTTGATACCCCCATTAATGGACTTGCCTACCACATCGTGGGTCTATTATTATTATTCAAAAAATTCATATGGCCGCGTATAAAAAGTCGTATATACATCACACATTGACACAGACTGACAGCTCTCCCACTGTTTCTTTCTTTTTTTCATTCTTTTCTATCGCACGTTCTGCCTGCCAGCTGAGCTGATTCTAAATTCCTAATATTCTCTCCCATTTTAAATATTTCAGCTAAAAAACCAAGAATGTCACTGTCATTCACAGTGCCAATGCCAATGGAACATCCAGAACCCCACCCACATGACATGGATCACACAATTTTTGCTTTAGCCTTTCTTCCCTCCGCTCCTACTCCCTTCCCTTCTCTCAACCATCAACAAAATGGGAAGTACGAAGGAAGCAATGGAGTGGAAGAAGGAAACCTTGTTTTTTCACAATGAAATAAGCAATAAGCATACGGCATAACCAATATCATATATTATAATAAATGGCAAATACACAATACTAGGGGACCATCACATCCCACTTAAATGCAAATGACAGTGCAACAAGTTATTTTTTACGCTCTTCATGAAATTTTGGATACATATTACAACAGACTTGATCAAAACATATCGAGTTGAAAGGCAATAAAATAATAATAAGAATAATATACTAATTGAGTAAATGAATACAAGAAAAGCAATTTTTGATTCCATGGTCAAGTAACAACAGCAAGCGTATTGGCTTACCGGATTCTGGCTAAAGCTCTTGCCAAATGCAATCACTTTAACACTTGTCATCTCAACGCCCTTTAGGGTTCATGATCTGTGAGAAAACAGCACTGGGTGTCAACCCATCAGAATCTTCACTAGCTAGGCTGCGACCACCAATGCTCATACTCATCCCGCTGCTCCTTGAATCTGTCACATTACCATCAAAACCAGGGGATGCATTAACGTCTTTCTTGCCTTTACAGGTTACATCGCACGTCCCCTCCTCAATGTCCATTCCACCAATTTCCTCGCCACTCGCTTCGGCACTCTCCTGCAGCTGCAAAGCAAACTCCAAGTTCCACAGCACATCACCCATAGATGGCCTGTCAACTCCCTGATCAGCAACACACTTCATTGCAGTCTCAGCAAACTTTTTGAAGCATTCTGGTGCTATCTTTCCTTTAAGATAAGGATCCATGATCTGATCAAGGATGCCTTTCTTGTGACAATGTGCAGCCCACTCTGCAAGGCTCACTTGCTCCTTTGGCAGCGTAGGATTCAACGCTGGACGAGCACAAAGGATTTCAAACAGGACAACCCCAAACGAGTACACATCGGACTTATCGGTTAGTTGCTGCCGCCTGAAATACTCGGGATCCAAATAGCCAAAGCTACCCTTCACAACGGTGCTCACATGAGTATGATCCAACGTAGGGCCAGTTTTTGACAACCCAAAATCAGAAACTTTTGCTACCCACTTGTCATCGAGCAGAATATTTGTCGTCTTCACATCCCGGTGGATAATAGTGTGTTTGGCACCAGTGTGTAGGTAGTGCAAACCACGAGCAGCCCCAATGCATATCTCAAGCCTTTGCTTCCACGGAAGAGGAGGCTTTTGGGTTTTGTACAGATGTTCACGCAATGTTCCATGAGCCATGTAATCATAAACTAGGATCATTTCACAGTTCTCCTCACAGTAACCAATCAATGAAACAAGGTGACGGTGGCGGAGTTTGGAAAGCATTTCAATCTCGGTCTGGAACTCATGCACTCCTTGCTCAGATAGTGGGTTGCCACGCTTGATTGCAACTTTAGTTGTCCCACCATCAATCTCTCCCTTGTAAACTTTGCCAAAACCTCCCACCCCAAGGAGCAAAACCTCATCAAAGTTGTTTGTGGCAGCCTTGATCTCAGCAAATGAGAAATGGCGGCAAAGGTTGGAAGGAAGGGAGGAAGCATAGCTCCCTGTGGTATTTGTCTTTGCTGAACCTGCAGAGTGTGAATTTCCATACAAAGAAAGAGGAAGCCATCCTGAAGGGCCATCACTTGCGCTTGTATCCTTTCCCTGCCTACGTTGACGTGACACTGCAACAAGACAGAAACCAATGAAAAGAGATAGAACCACTGCACCACTGACTCCCCCGGCAATAATTGCCGTCTGGTTATTCGAATGACCTCGATGAGAAGGCAATGCCAACGATGGGTCGACCGTATCCTGTTTTGGACCAGGGGTTGGATTAGGCCCGGCAAGGTTGCCTTTTAGATCATTTATCTTGAATATCTCCACACCATTTAAGATTGCATCGTAATACTGGGGCTTGTCACTCTTGTTTGGATGCAACGCGAGCCAGAGATCCTGCTGTGAATTGCCCCCAGGAACAATAACAACGTAATCCCTATACACAGGAAAACCAACATGTCCTGCCATGGCAATCACATCAATCCCTGGATCAGCAGTTTGATTGTTGAGGAAGACATCAAACACTCTCTGATTAACTTTAGTGATGTTATCTGTAAACTCACAGAAATGTAACCTGACCAAGTAAGAGAATCCCGAGTCAATACTGAATAACCAGGTTAAATTGTAATTCTCGTTTATTTGAGCATTCGGCCCCATTGATCTAGCAGTGGCGTACACATTATTTGGTGCAATATAATTAGGCATGGTTCTATAATCAATCGTGACATTTGGATCAGCAGATGCTGAAACACCAAACGCTGCCCCAAAAAGGTATGGCTGATCATCATACCAAGACCTAAACAGACCGGTATCACCAGAAGGCGAGATATCATTTCCACCCACATTCAGTCTGTAAACATTCTCTAGTGCTGTGCTGTTATCAATGGTGAATGGAGTTAGTTGACCCACAACTGGTATCCCATCGGGGTTACTATAAATATCAGGCATCGACAAAACCTCAATCCCATTGACAAACGCATACGCATTTGAAGGAGCCGAAGAGGGAGTAAATGTTAAGCTCAAAAGCTCACCATCTACATTGATGGAATACTCCTTAACAATAAAGGCATAATTCAAAGCTTCACTTGTTTGGGCAGCACTGAAATTCTGAAGAAGAGTATAGGAACCACAAGTGACTGAAAACAAAGCATTGGTTGCATTGAGCCCATCATAAGAATTAGCATAGAAATGCAACCTAACAAATTTCCAACCAGTTACCACCGGGAAACTATAGGTGAAGCTAGAGCGAAAAACCCGGGCCGTCAAGTAAGGAACTTCAGGAACGGCAGGATCTTGAGTGGCTGCTTTGGAAGGGACAGAATTCCCACTTCCAACGAGAAACTTGGACCCAACATCCGGAGTCCATTTTCGATTATCGTTATCGGTAATCTCAGATGTCGCACCACAATTTAGGAGAATTTTCTCAGTTGGTACATAGTCAGCAGCTAAGACAAGTTGAAACAACAAGGGGGCAAAAATTATAACAGACATAGGAAAGGGTTGATCAGCAGCTGAGTTCCTCATGGACTCAGTAAGAAAAAAAATTGGAACTCACAATACGAGATCAGGGATAGGAAAAGATTTAATATTCTTTAAGTAAAAAAAAAAAATCAAAGGAAACCCAGAATTCCTTAGCTAAAAGATGATAAAGATTTCAGATCCAAAGGAAATTAAAAGGTAGCTGCCTGAAAACAAGACAGATAAATCTAAAAGACCGCAAGAAAGAGAGGAAAATTAAAAAAGAAGGTTGCGTGTGAAAGAAGTGTAAATGAAGAGACTTTAAAACCATTTACCTTTTAGGAAGCTCAAAGAGAAGAGAAAAGAAGAAAGAAGTGACAAAGTGAAACCGGAGAAGATGGCAATAGAGAGAGATATTAGGGCTTTGTTTGTTTGTATTGGTTTTGGTTTAGGTTTGGGTTTGGCCGGGGGGAGAGCAAGAGAGAAAAAACGAAGAAAGAAAGAAAGAAAAGCAAGATATTAGGATAAAGGAGCAGAGAGAAGCTGAAACGCCCTTTCTATCTAGTTTCTGGTCTTGGGTCAATTTTAGTTTAGTTTTGTTGGTGTCTGAATTTAATTAATTAATTAATTAATTAATTAATTAATATTTTTATTTTTATTTTTATTTTTATTTTTATTTACGTTTGTTAGGTGCATTGATTGCATTATTCAACGTTGAATTAGTAGC
>JBBYHL010206429.1:0-27781 GCA_038381835.1 Adansonia madagascariensis
TGATAATCCTAAGAGGGTGATGGAAACATGGAGAGCTCACTAAAATGATGAAGATGCTGAAAAACAAAAAATGAAAGCGATAAAGTGAGAAGTTATACCAACAAAACTTCACTTTTGGCCAAATAGTTAGAGCAGTAGAGATGGCTTGAATTTTCATCCTTTCCTTGCTGTTAATAAGCAATAAAAAGAGAGAAATAATGAGGTTTTTGGCTCTGGTATGGATAAGGGTGATTTTTACAATGTGTAATGGTTGGGGAATGAGTGTTTTGGGGTTGTTTTTACTTGGTGAGTGAAGAGCTACGGGATTTGGTTTTCTTGGTGTAGGAATGTGTTTTGGAAGCTAAAAATGAGCTGAAATCTAACTTTTTTTTAGCTGAGATAGAAGTGGTCTATTTATACCAACAGTTTGGAGCCAATTTGGAGGTATTTTTGGTCATTTCTCAAGGGGGACAAAGTGGTGTCAGCTTGGTGGCTATAGGGTGGCTGTAGGGTGCAACTTGCTACCAATGTGATGGGCATAGGGTGGCTGGTTTAAATTTTGAAATGATTTTCCAGCAAATAGGGTGGCTGATGGTGATCTTAATCAATAAACTAGGTAGTAGGGTGATCATGTGACATTGACTTTTTTTATCTAATTTAGACTTCAAAAAAATGTTTTGATTAATTCCAAAGTCCAAATTCGTAATTTGACATGGGTTTTGATCTTTTTTTTATACAAATAAACTAGTTAAAATCGAGTTTTTTATTAATGGTGGATGAGTAAAAAATGCTTGGACCGTGGAAAATTAGCTCAGTTGCTAAAAAAATTAGCTCGGACAAAGTAAGGTGTCTACAAGTAGGGGTTGTTTTAATGTCTAAATCAAATATGGAATTTTAGTTCATCTAAACAACATCAAGACATCAAGAAAATCATTAAAATACTAAAACTACAACAAACAAGGCCATAATAATACATGTAAGCCTTAATAGGGTCATGGAAACTTGAAGGCTCACTAAGGAGATGATGATAAAGAAAAACAAAAAATGAGATGAAGAAAAGATGGAAAATATACCCCAATAAAGACCTTAACCCCTAGCTCCTTACTTGTGTAGTAACCAAGCAATGCAGGGCTCACTTTGTTCCCTCTCTTTGCTATGGATTAGCAAAGAAGGTATGAAGAGGAGGAGCTTTCACTTATAGTTTATATAGAGGATGGTTTTAAGGGTAGAGATGAGGAAAATGAAAGGTTTTGGAAGGGTTTTTTGAAGGGTGGAAAGGAAGGTACAGGAATGGAGCATTTGGGAGAGATCAGAAGTCTTTCATGGCTAATGTAAATGTATTGTAACCTTCCCTCATCTAAGTAAGAAACTTAGATTATATAGCTGTGGATTTTAGCCATTAAAATGACCAAACAAAAGGGCATGTAGGACTTTTGGCATGTGTAACATGATGACTCATTATACCAATACAAAACCTTTCAGCATTTGATTGGTTAATATTCATTCTTATAGGTAGAAAAAACCTTTCATTAGCTTATTAAATGAGTAATCTC
Source organism: Adansonia madagascariensis (assembly GCA_038381835.1). Lineage (NCBI taxonomy): Eukaryota > Viridiplantae > Streptophyta > Magnoliopsida > Malvales > Malvaceae > Adansonia > Adansonia madagascariensis. The sequence goes on from JBBYHL010206429.1 coordinate 1,533, forward strand.
AATTTTTTCCTTCACCAAAATAGATTTTTTCATAAAATGCCCTCATGCCAAGCTTAATGGACTTTCTTAGATGTGTTAATCCAATGTTTAAAGCCCAAAAATTAAATCCACATGATTTGTCTGAATTTATATATAATATTGGATGCTTTCTTAGGCTAATGTCGTAACCAACTTTGAGTTTTGAAGTCATGGTACACAAGGAGAAAAATATCTCAAATTAGGCCAAAAATAGCCTTGTGTATTGATTTAGTAAGCTTTGTATCTATACATTAAGCAAAAAAACCTAAAATGTATTAATACTTTGGATCTATTATCGATACAAAGCATGTATGCATCGATACCAGCAAGCCTGTATCAATACCAAACTTATTGTTTTAATACATGCGCTCCTATATCGATACTTGTTGACTAAAAATTGTAATTTTAGCTGACATAACTTTATGTTGATACGAACACCCTTAGTATCAATACCATCCTTTAAGTATAGATACCATACTCTTTGGTACCAATAAACTAGCATGATTTGGGAATTTACATGACATAGAGCCTTGTATCAATACCTTACACCCATGTATCGAGATGTAGATTTTCTTTACCTTTGACTCTCCAAACCCCTTACCTTGACCAGGGATACTAGAAAATTAACATGTGTTTCTCCAAGTGACTTCAGTGATGCTTCAAATGATGACTTCTAATACCTTGAATGTTGGCTTGGATAAAATGGGGTATCTACAACTAACTCTCTTTGCTTATTGCTGAGTATCAAGAACAGGGTAAAGACAAATAAATACTATTTTGTCTAAGGTGTAGCATTACCTCTTGAGTACCTGTAAGAATATAGAGATCCAACTAATACCATGTCAAGATAAGCAGAATATGTTGGCCACGATTCCAACTAATTAAAGAACTTTTGATATGTTTTGTAGGGTTTAACCTTCCTACTAGGCTTGTAGTTTCCTAGGTTTAGCCCCCTAGATAGGCATTAGCTACTATGGCTTTGACTCAATAGGCGTCTACCTTTTCATGAACTAAGGTAGGTAGGCATCTAGCTCTTTATGGACTGACTCGATAGGCATCTAGTTCTTTATGGACTAAGGTAGATAGGTGTCCAACTTTTTGTGGACTGAGGTAGGTAGGCACCCAATTCTTTATGGACTGAGGTAGGTAAGCATCCAGCTCTTTGTGGACTAATGTAGATAGATGACCAGCCCTTTGTGGACTGAGGTAGGTAGGTATCTAGCATTTTATAAACTAAGGTAAGTTGATGTTTAACTTTTTATAGACTGAGGTAGGTAAGCATCTAGCTTTTTATGGACTGAGGTAGATAAGCATGTAGCTCTTTATGGATTGAAGTAGGTAGGCATCAACTTTTTGTAAACTTAGCTAGGTAGGCATCATCTCTTTGTGGATTAAGGTAGGTAGGCATCCAGCTCTTTGTGGACTAAGGTAGACAAGTGTCCAACTCTTTATGGAATGAGGTAGGCAGGCATCCATCTCTTTGTAAACTAAGATACATTGAGTTTGGGGAGCTTACTTAGGGTTTCCAAGGATTTTGGAGACGATAATTGGTATCTGTAGTTTTAAGTTTGCTTAATACTTTTGAAGGCAGGCATCCATACTGGAAAGGTCGTAAGTAGTTTCATTTATATTTTACAAGGGTGCCAATGCATGCTTGGATGATGTAGATGAGATGATTTAGATATCTAATCTAGCAATTGGCTTCGAAGTTTTAAATCACCTTCCATCTTTGAGTTTCTTTAGGTGTCTTTTGTTCTAAGGTTCACCAACATTACGTTAAATGTCCAAAAGTTTTTATCAAATGTTTAAATTCATTTTTGAAGGTTAAGGTGACTCGTGATAAGTAAGAAGTTTCCTAAGTCTAATTGGCTCATATTAAGGGTTCATTCGTCAAGGTTGGTTAACAGACTTGGCAAATTGGTTCTTGACATGACTAAAAAGGTGCATCTAATGGTCTAAACTGATTGATGGAATGTACTTTGACGATAAAGGCCAAAGATCATTGACTTGGCTCTACCTTTTGGCTAAAATTTATTAAAGGACATCTTTGATCAAATTTTTTATATAGAAAAGGTCTGAATGGTAAGCCTGGTTGTGGTTCAAGAATCCATTCTTAGCTTTTTGAACTTGAAAAGGTTTTTCTACAAAGTTTCATCTTCTTTAAAGTAATAATAGGAAATGCCATTATCAATTTTGTACAATCTATCAAGCATTATTAATTATATGACAAGCATGATGCAATATGGTATGCAAGTATGAAAAAGAAGATTTAGAGAACAAAATAGTTGTATTTAATTTCTGGAAAAGAGAAATACAATTCATTTTTCTTTATACGATGTATAAAAAAAGTAAAAGATTAACTTTTTTAGGTAATCGATCCCTTTTAATGCTAATGACATGAGTCTTCTACTGAATACTTCTAGAGACTTCTCTCAAATGACCAACTATTTTAGTGTCAGTTGTTCTTCAAGGAACTTTTTAGATTACCCCATGGTAATTGCCTCAAGCCAAGGTAGACACTGCCCTTTTTTCCTCCGAGATCGGATAAAAGTGGGTTAAGTAGGTTTAAGATAGGATAATTAGTTTTGGCCAAAATTTGGTATTGCGATAGAGGATGCTTTTATCAAGTGAGTATTGGTCTTAATTAGGTTCAAAAAGGGTAATGTTTGGTTTCTTAAGCACTCTTCCAGGTTTTCAACTTAAACGAATTGAGTTCCCTAGATACCACACCCGATTCTTATCTTAAGGTTTTTTTCTAGAGATAATGATGCCTTCATAGATTTTCATTTGAAGGGCCTTCTCATGTGTAATACTTATTCATGAAATTAGAGTTGAACAGGTTAGGCAGGTCGTTGCTATCCATCTCGATTAAAATCAATGCTAGACTAGAAAAAGCTCATTTAACCACATAGGGACCTTCTCACTTTGGAGTCCATTTTCTATAAATATTTTTGTGAATTGGGAGGATTTTTTTGAGTACTAAGCTCTTTCTTGTTATGAGCTCCCATCATATACTTTTGATACATCTATCTATGACAGACAGTTTTCACCATTTTCTTATTGATGAGGTTAAGTTTCTTGTATCAATTCTTGATCTATTCAGCTTTTTCAAGCTATAATTCCATCAAGACTTGAGTGAAAAATCTCGACTTTGATAAACAAGACAACCTTCATCGCATAGACTAAAAAGAATAGGGTAGCTCTATTGGAAGTCTGAACTACTGTGTGATAGGCGTGTAGCATAAAGGTAGCTTTTGTGTCAATCTTTATAAGTTTCATCCATTTTCTTGACTATTTTCTTAATGTTTTTGTTTGCTGCTTCAACCATTTCTTTCATTTTTTGACAGTATGGCATTGAATTATAGTGCTTGATCTTAAACTGAGAACAAATTACTTCCATCATTTTGTTACTCAACTTGCATGCATTATCCATCATGATATGTTTGCGGAGCCCATATCAGTAGATGATGTCTTATTTCACAAACCTGCACACAACAGATCTGGTGACCTTAGAATATAAGGTCGCTTCTACCCATTTGGTGAAATAATCAATGGCATGAAGCGATGCCTATTCAAAACTTTAGGAATAATGGGTCCAATCATATCTATGCATCACATAGAGAAAAGTCATAGAGCCGTCATGATATGTAGAGATAAAGGTGGGACGTGGATTTTGTCTACATAAATTTGGCATTTATGGGATTTCCAAGCATAGTCAATGCAGTTTTTTTTAATTGTCAACAAGTAATAGTCTGACCTCATGACTTATTTTGCTATTCTGTGTTCGTTAACATGTGTACCATGAATTCCTTTACGGACTTCCTCCAAAATTCTCTTAGCTTCAAGAGCATCCAAATATTGGAGTAATGTTTGATCCTAGCTTTTCTTATACAAGACTTCACCATCCAAAATGAAATTTGCAAACATTCTTTGGATGGTTTGCATATCAGTTTCTATAGCATACTCTAGGTATTGTTAGTCTCGAATGTACTGAAGAATGTTGTGGTACTATAGTAAACAATCCCTTTCTTCATCTACGCTATGGTAGTAGGCAGAAGCTTCATGAATTCTCATCTAGATGGGTGTAACCTCTGAGTCATTGGTTATTTCAAACATAGAGGATAGGATTGCCAGAGCATCTACCACTTAGTTGTCCTTCCAAAGTCTCCTTCCAAAGTCAACACTAAAAGCTAATTTCATCGAATTGTTCTTTTAGTTTATTTATTAACATCTCGCATTGGATTAGCTTAGCATCCCAGGTTTCCTATTCTTTTTGGAGTTGCTAGATTACAAAAGATGAGTCTTAATGCATTTGTAAAGTTTCGATGCCCTTCTTAATGGCTACTTGGAGCCCTAATACACATGCCTCATTTTTGGCTATATTGTTAGTGCAGTCAAAATTCAGTCTAGTAGTGACAGGATAATAATCTCCGTTTGGTAAGATTAGAATAACCCTAATTCTGTGCCCTAATGCATTTAAGGTTCCATCAAAATACATTTTCCAATTTTGGCTGCAATTAGTACCATCCTCTGATTCGAATATGCATATTAGGTCTTTGTCAAGGAATTTGAAATCTAACGATTCATAATCCTCTTCAGCTTAGCTTGTCAAGAACACAGTTATTGCACTACCTTTAATGGCTTTTTTGGCTCACGTAAATAATGTCATATTTGAAGAGCAAGACTTGCCACTAAGCCAACTTTCCTAACAAACTAGAAGCCTTGCCCAGGTTTTTGATAAGATCAAGTTTGGCGATCAGCCAAATGGTGTGATATAATATGTATTGCCTTAACCTCTGATCCATCCAAGCTAGAGAATAGCATAACTTCTCTATTGTAGAGTAGTTATTTTCATATTCTACAAATTTCTTGCTTAGAGAGTAGATAGCTTGTTCTTTCTTTCCTAACTCGCCATGCTGACCTAGTACACAGCCCATAGACTTGTCAAAAATTGACATGTATAGGATTAGTGGTCAACCAAGTATCAACGATACAAGCACTGATGGGCTCGACAGGTAACACTTGATGTTGTCGATAGCTTGTTGGCACTTATCATTGCATTCAATAAGGTTTTGTTTTTGGAGTAGGCAGAAGATCGAATCACATTTATCAGTTAGTTAGGATATGAACCTGGCTATGTAGTTCAATCTCCCGAGGAAACTTCTTACTTCTTTTTAGGTATAAAGCAATGGAAGGTTTTGGATAGCCTTTACCTTGTCGAGATCGACCTCAATTCCTTGTTCACTCATAATGAATCCTAATAGCTTGCTGAAGTAACACTAAAGGTGCAATTAGCTGGATTTAGTTTGAGTTGATATTTGTACATCCATTTAAAGAGTTTAAGAAGGTTGGTGACATGGTCAATCTTTTTTGAGGATTAGGCCATCATATCATCCATATAGACCGCTATTTTTTGTGTTTAAGGTCATGGTATAATGTCACCATTACTTTTTAGTAAGCTGCCCTAGTATTCTTGAGTCCGAAAAGCATAACCTTGTAGTAGAAGGTACCTCACATGTCATGAAGCTGGTTTTCTCCATGTCTTCAGGTGCCATTTTAATCTAATTATAGCCTGCAAATCTGTCCATAAAGAAAAATAAAAACTTTTTGGTGGATTATCTACTAAGGTATCAATGTGAAGCAAAGAGAAATTATCTTTAGCGTTATCTTGGTTTAAGTCCATGTAGTTTACGCACATTTGCACCTTACTGTTTTTTTAAAGACTGAGATAATGTTGGCTACCCATTCAGGATATTTAGCTACTTCAAGAAATCCTATGTCAAATTGCTTGTTTACTTCATTTTTAGACTTCAGAAGTATCTCTGGTTTCATTCTTCTAAGTTTTCATTGTATGGGTTTGCATTTAGGTTTTAAAAAAAGTTTATGAACCATTATATCTGTATTTAGCTGAGTGTGTCTCGGTAAGACCAAGCGAATACATTCCAGTATTCATGGAGAAGGTTGAACAATTTGGTTTGGGTTGATGGGTTTATAGAGGTTTTTATCTCAACCTCTTTTCGATCTTCCTTTGTCCTAAAGTTCACAGTTTTAGTAGGCTCTTCATTAGGCAAGATTTATTTCTTTTCTTGTTTAATTAATCTCAACAAATTGGGTAAAATCATGCTTTCCTTAGAATCCTCCTTAGATTCGACTTCGTCGATACAGATTAGTTACTTAAAATTAATTTTTAGAATCTCAGCATAAACAGTCATGTCAATTTCATCCGAGTGCCTAGAAATATGAAGAAGAACAATATAAGTGGAAAAATATACAAAAAGAAGAAAAAAGTCTAAGGATTTGACAAGAAATAAGGATGGACATAAAAGATGGAATGTAAAATGCTTAGTCATTTTTATTAATAATGTTTAATAAAGGTACGCTCGTACAAAGGATTCTACAATGCTCTTGGTCAAAAGCATTAGGCATAGTTCATAGCATTACTTTGAATTAGCTCTAAACAGTACAAGAATCTCTATTTCAATCTAAATGCTTAGAGCTAATCTTAGAGTGCATAAAACCAGTCTTATGGTCTATTGCTGAAGTTCCAAGCTCATCGATTACATTGATAAAGTTTCGAACATCTTGCTTAAAATAACCATTACATTGCTAGAGCCGGTAGTTTCTTCCTGATTCAAATTGATGTGTCTTCGTAAACAAAAATTTTCTCGTAGCGGTAGCAGCACTATTAGTTTGTATTCTAAATTTTAATCCTTTAGACAGGCCATTCTCTTTTCTCGTGCTTTCTAAACTTGTTTTTTCTACTAGTGGGAATTAAGCTTGAATCCTAGGCCTCTCTTGTCAATTTGATGGGTAACTTTTAAAGCTTTGCAGATCCCTTGTAGATACTTTCCTAGTCCTTTTCCAGCCCAAGCACCCTTACCAATAGTTAATTGGAGGCTTATGTGAGTGCTTTTTGACAAATGAGGTTCAACCATAGGCAAACTCTCCTGGACATAAGTGGCATTGACAAACTCAAATGATTAGAAAAATGATTTCGGTATACTTTCATTAGGCTTAATAAAAATGGCATCCGGGGAAGTAGTAGCAATAATCTCTTCCTTACCCCCCCCCGATGCTAAAAACTTTGTTTTTATGACAAAGTTTAACTTCTGGTGCAATAAAGAAGGTACAGCCCTCGTGTAATGGATCCAAGGTCTCCCCAACATGTAATTATATGATAGAGCAATGTCTATCACATGAAAATCTACTTTGTATGTGCATGGCCTTATTTGGAGCAGGATAATGATGTTCCCAAAAACCTTTCTACATGTTCCATAGAATGCTCACACTACTACGCGACTATGCTTGACATAGGAAGCATCAATAGGAAGTTTGTTCAAGCACGTTGAAGGCATTATGTTTAAGGCTGACCTATTATCGATGAGAACTTTTGGCAGTGTGCTTCCCTTACAATAGGTGGTAATGTACAGAGCTTTGTAGTTCCCCTACATCTAGGGGGCATTTCATCATCACTAAAAGATATGTAATTATCTACAATAATATTTCTCACTAAGCAATCCAGTTGGCTTATCAGAATGTCTGGTGTGACATAAGCTTCATTCAAGACCTTGAGTAAAGCTTTTCTATGAGCCTCGAAACTTAAAAGCAATGACAACATAGATATCTTAGCAGGTTGCTTGTTTAGTTAATCAACAATGCTATATTCGCTATGCTTGATAAATTTAAAAAATTCTATAGCCTCTTTCTCGCTTACTGATTTTTTGACCGCTTTTGAATCTGATTGTTTCCTCGCCACCTTCATTGTTTAAGTTGCAGAGGGAATATTCTCTTTGTTAACTTTAACTTCAGGTGCAGCTAGGGCATAGCATCTGCCACTGTGGGTTAGATGGTTTACTTCGTGAGGTCAACAAAGGCTATTTGTTAGCTAGATTCCTTAGTCACCACTACTTTGCTTTCATATTTCCAAGGCATTGCTTTTTCTTTTTTATAAAGGAAAAGAGATGGAAGTTGAAAAATCATTCTTAACATAGGCTGCATAAGCGTGATTTTGGTATCTGGCTAATTAGCAAGCTAGATCAATGGTCTTCTGACTCCATATAGGGGGACTTTCCCATCCTTTTTCTGTTGCATTAATGGAAGCATCCATGTCTTCCTCCTGTTTTTCATAGAACTCAATTTCTAAGTGATCTATCATCCCTTGGACCAATTTTAAGAATTCTGAACAGTGTTGCAAAGTGTGTTTTTGTCCACAGTGGCAACAACAAGACCTAGCAAGCTTTTCTGCTTAATATTGGCATTTACTTTCGATTCTACTTGGTTCGAGAGTGGATTAGCTTCAACATTAGGTCCTGCCCCTTGCTCAACTTTAAGCACACCCCTTTTAAGTAGGCCCTGAACTTTTCTCCTAAAGAAGGTACAATTTTCGATGATGTGACCTTATGCTCCAACATGGTATTCACAATAGGCATTCTCGTCATGGAAGGAGTCTAGCTGAAGAAGTTTCATTGGATACATGTCAATCAGTTGCTTCATTCATTGTCATGTTTAGGTCTCTCAACAAGTATGGTCTCATCTCATGCTTTAACGATTCTATTGATGCCATGTTTATGGCTTTCTTGTTCATGGCTTATACAGCTATGAAATCTATGGGGTCATTCCTTCATGTTTGGGATGGGAGATAGGATGGCTATGAGTGTTTTTTTCTACACAACCAAATTTGATTGATCTTCTATTCTTTGCACATAGGATCAATTTGGAAGGAAAAAAGATTGAAGCCTTGTTTCTGTCTAAACTTTAAGAGATTTTGTTTCATCCCGGCGACAAGGATGTTTTCAATAGGGGGTATTGATACAAGCCCACATTCATGAGATTTATGAAGTGCTGTATTTTATATATTAATTTATTACGATTTATAATGGTTAAGTTTGTTAAGAGTTTATGGTAGTTACATTGCTAGTTAATATATTGGTTATTGTAGGAGACCAAATAAACATGAATGAAAAACTACTTAAAAATATTCTTTCTACTTCTCTTTATGTTCTTATCTCTATTTTTTTCTCCGATTCTCTATTTCTTCCTCTAATTCGTATCTGTAAATTTCTTCACTTATTTGGTCCGTAACAATAGTTTATGGTTCCTGCCACCCACACTTTTAGCATATTCTTCAGTCTTCCATGCTTTGCAGGTAACATCACTTCCCTCTCCTCCATCGCCCAATGCTCCTTATGCTCTAGTCATCACATATAATTGTTCTTTTTTTTTTCTTCTCTCTCACTATTTTCTTTATAGAAGAAAATATATATTACTATGACATTAGTTTTCATATATATATTATTACGACATTAGTTTTCATATCTTAATCAAAATTCTTTTTGTTCCGAGAAGAGTTTAGAATTACAACTCCAACAATTAGTTAGGTTCACAATGAACATGAGAGTTCCAACACTTTTTCTTCTTAATTAATTAAAACATTGATCACAACTGAAACCCTAGTGTTGGAGAATGTTGATTTAATGATGTGACGTCTAGTGGTTTGTAAGAGTTAATCAATTAATTCACAAACTTAATTGTCAAATAATCATTTATTGCTTAACTAATTGGTCATGATCATTTCCATTTTCTCACAAATTCTGTGATTCTCTTAAAAAATCTGTCCTAATTAATAAGTATCATGTGTTAAGATCAGTGGCTGAAAAAGAATGTAATTTGGGGTTAAAATAGGAGTGAGTGACGGAATAGTTTGATTTGTCCGATTATTTGGCCGAAAAAAGTCCCAAGCATCCTCATAGAGGCCAAATCCCAACATCACAGGTTCAGACATCATAAACGTAGCACGTGTTTGGGTCTGTCTGGCTTCTCCCAAAGCAGAGAAAAAACGTGTATGAAACAGGAATTTGGGACGAAGCAGCCATGCATCATCCATGCAGTTTTTGTTTGCCTCGGGTTGAGCGAGCCCAACACGCAAATCACCTTCCTTGCTTAAAAGTTCATGCTTAAATATAAATTTGATTCCTGTATTTTTTTTTTTTTTCGTATCTAAGCAATTTTAATTTTTAATCAGATATTTGATCATTTCAATTGCTAATTTTTCTAAAAAAAGATAAGATTGTATCATCCAATTGTATATTGCCACATGTCATCCTATATTTATATGACTTACAAGGTTTTTGGCTTGTCATTTTAATTTAATCTAACTTAAAATTTTCTTTTATTTGTTCTTAAAAATTCTTCAGAGACATTTGTTCTTAGAGAAGTTCGATTATCCAAAAACCATTTTCAAAGATTCATTTAACCTTTTTAACGAAGTTCAGAAAGAGGGGGGGAAAAACCCTTTTAGATTGACAGCTAATATTATTTTCTTTTCCTTTCAAAATATCCACATGATTAAAGGCATGTTCTGGCACGTAGAAACTGTTTCTTCACTATTTTTATTCATGTTCAATTACAAGATCAACATATTAAAAATTAATTACTTTGATCTTTAATTTAGTGAAACGAAAAAACCAAAATCTCCTTAAAAGTTGAATTAATTAATAAAAAGAAAAGTTGGATGTGATAATGCCAGTTTTGAGTCATTTGACTTGTCTATGGATGGAGGGTCCTTGAAAATGTGAGTTTCCGAAAGCTTTTTTTTCCAGTGGTTTAGAGGCTTCCCATTTAGATAGAAATTGAAGCCAGCTGACTCACACTTTCTCAATTCATCTGCCTCGCTCTCATAGCTTCCCAATTTTATTTCTCTGTTCAGAGTTTTCTTGATTCCCTTTGCAGTTTTTCATCAGATTAATTGCCACGCGTTAACTTGAACAAAGATCTAATGATTTTGTTTTTCAGAATTGCTTCATTTCATTATCTCTTTTATAAGAATTACCGAATGTGTTTTGGTCTGATACTGTATAGTTTTTGATCGCTAGCTTTTCGATCATTACAATAGTTTTTCATTGACAGCTCTGATACAGTAATTTGGGTTCTTTCTCTAATCATTCAATAGTTATGAGATATAATCTCAACGTCAAGTCAGTTCTGTCCAACTCTTGATTCCTCCTAAGTTTTTCATTTTTTTTTTTTCCTTTTTGCTTTATTGTGTTGGCATCTCTTGTCCTCAAAGAAAAGAACTGCTTTGGAGATAGACGAATCACTTTTCTTGAGCCCAAGACTTTTGAGTTTCTTGAAATATAAAGACGTTTCTGAATATCTCTCAAATCAACTCCTTGCTCTCCGAAAAAAAATGAAAGGTGAAACCATCAATTCATTGACCTCTCTTTCCAAGCTCTTTAATGCACAATTGCACTTCTTCAATGTTCTCTCTTATATGCTCCTATTTGGCTGCGGGCTATCTCTAGGAGTCATACTCATGAGTTTTCATCTTAAAAACTTTTCACTTGATCTACATATCAAGCAATCAGAGATGACTACAAGATCACCTTCACCATTGGCACCGCCACCACCATCCCCACGGCCACCGCCACAATCATTTAATCCGGCTACTGAAACATCTCATGTTGGTCACGTTGGATTGACAGAATTTCTGAAGCCGCCAAATGTAATGCATGACATGGATGATAAAGAGCTTCTATGGAGGGCTTCAATGACTCCTCGAATTCCTCAATATCCATTCGATCGAGTTCCTAAAGTTGCTTTCTTGTTCTTGACAAAAGGGCCTGTTTTATTGGCTCCATTGTGGGAGGAATTCTTCAAAGGGCATCAAGGGCTATATTCAATCTATGTGCACTCAAATCCATCTTTCAATCTATCAGAGCCTAAAGGCTCGGTGTTCTATGGCAGAAGAATTCCCAGCAAGGTTAGCGTCTAATTCAATTTCCATGCTTTCCCTTCATTTTTTTGTTTATGACAATACTGTATCAGTATTCATGTCTGCAATGCCTCGTGTGTCCTGTCATTAAAGAAATTAAATGTTTTAATTAAAAAAAATTCATTGTTAGCCTAGTAAAACAAGTAGTAAAATTCCTTGGGCCGGCGATGAATTCTTAGGAAATAGGAATTCAAAATTTGCACTAGATTTTGGCTCTGTTGAAGCTGCCACGTCGTTTGATCATTGTGTGTATCTTTTTGTTCTTTTAATTAAAAAAATGCTCAACTTGAAGGAGTTGTATTTCTACAATCATTTTTTTTTCTTACAAATTTTGAATTTTCATTGACCTGATAAAGAGATTTAGAATCTTTAATCTTAAACCATTAGAAATATATTTTTCATACATTAAAAAAACTATTGGAGTCATATATGACTTTCATTTTTCCTTCTAAGCAATAATTTTCACTTTATCTGTCCTTTTCAATTCCTGTCTTAACTTTAACTTACAAAGCTTTTTTCTGTTGTCCTACTTGGTAATGCAGGAAGTTGAATGGGGGAATGTGAACATGATTGAAGCCGAGCGCCGCCTGCTAGCCAATGCGCTTTTGGATTTCTCCAACCAAAGATTCATTCTTCTCTCAGAATCATGTATTCCACTCTTTAACTTCTCCACTGTCTACTCTTACCTCATCAACTCTTCCCAGAGTTTCGTGGAGTCCTACGATTTAAAGGGCCCCGTTGGCCGTGGGCGATACAGCCAGAAAATGAGCCCTCAAGTCACACTTGATCAATGGAGAAAGGGAGCCCAATGGTTCGAGATGGACCGAGATCTTGCCATCGAAGTTGTTTCCGACCAAACATATTTTCCAGTGTTCCAAAAGCATTGCAACGGCGCTTGCTATGCTGATGAACATTATTTGCCAACATTTGTGAACATGAAGTTTGGGGAGAGGAATTCCAATAGAACTTTGACATGGGTTGATTGGTCCAAAGGTGGCCCTCATCCAGCTAAGTTCTCAAGGACAGGTGTGACAATTGAACTTTTGGAGAAATTGAGGAGCGGAAGCCAATGTCAATACAAGGGGAATACCACAAATATCTGTCACTTGTTTGCCAGAAAGTTCTCGCCCGATGCTTTGTACAGGTTACTAAAGTTTGCACCGATGGTCATGCAATTCCATTAATAACATGTCGAGCTGTTTTGGGGGTTTAGATAGAGTCATACTAGGTTTGGACGGTAACAAATTTTACTTGTCCAAGTTTATATAGTTTAAAATTTTATTTATTTTACGGTTTAAAAATATTTTTTAAATTATTTTATAATAATATTTATATACTGTTACAATTAAATTTAAATTTAATTTTTTATTAATTAAATAATAATCTAAATTGCTTCAAGTAAATCTATATTAAAAATATTTTATTACAAATTCGATCTAATTTAAGTTAATATTGAACATGTCTTATGATATATTCATTCAAAGGAATTTACCATTCTTTTTTTTTTTAAAGAATTCGTATGGGTAAAATGAAATTACCGTATGAATATCAATCAAACTACATTTCTTTTTCTTTTTTATCCTAGTCTTACAACTGGACTCCAAGTAACACTTCCATAAATAAAAAGAAAATAAGTACTAACGATAAATACAGAAATAAAAACGTAACAATCAAGTTTTGATTACCTAAATTCCGTTTTCTAGAGAGTTGTCAAAAAATTTTAAACAAAATATCATATTTAAAAAAATTAATTATTTGATAAATTTGAGCCAAAAGCCCATCTTCGACTTCGTTATTCTACTAGGAGATCACAGTCAGCCTACCAACAATTCCAGAGTACTTAATCCAAATCCATTATTCTCTATATTTATAAAGTTCAAATTATATAAAAAAAAAAAGTCGTATTAACTTTTGTAAAAATATTTTTTATACCCGAATAAAGAAATATTTTAGGGAAAGCTCTTTAATACAAGCTTTCCCGAAGCTCCTAACGTGGTGAACATGTGTTTCACCATCTCAAAGGCATTTAACGCTCTCAACCGGTTGAGAGGTTTTAATGATTTTTTAAATTTTCTTTAAAATAATTTATTGTTAAAATATTTTTAAAAATTAATATTATTAAATTTGGTTACATATTTTTTATTATGTGGACTATAAAAATTTAAATTTTGAATTTATTTTTAACTTGAATCACTATTTAATTAATAAAAATATTTTTATTTAAATTTAATTATATAAATATATAAATATTAATATAAAAATATTTTTTAATATTTTAATAAGAATTATCACATACGAAAATTTATATAATTATAAAAGAACTTAAAGATGATTATGATACAGTAAAATACACAAACATTACACGAATACATAAATTTAGTATTTTAATTACGTAATGTTTTATGTCTAACAAAACCACATTTTACATGTAAATCACAAAATTGGTGGTCCATTTTAAAAAAATATAAAAATTTTGTTTACTTCAAAATTACTAAAAAAGTTAATTTCTATATATATAATATATTTAATAAAAATTAAAAATTTATATTGAAAAATTATATTTGATTTTCTTAAAAAAATATTTTACATAAATCCATTAAAGTTTAAGTAATGTTTTATGTAAATTTGTAATATTTATATGTAATTTGATAATGTTTAAATTTAACAAATTATATACAAACATTACCTTCAAAAATTCTTTACACAAATATATTACTTATAACATATTTTATAAACAAATATTACCTACACTCTAATGATTTATATAAATTGTAATATATATATATAATTGTCGTAATTTTTAATTATAATTCTTACTAACTAACAAAAAAATCTAACTTTTATCATAAAATTAATTTTTTATTTTGATAATATATTTATTACTGATATTAAAAATTATACTAATGAAATAAAAATATACAAAACTTTTTTCATTCCAAAAATTACTAAAAATATTAATTAACTACATATATAATATATTTTTATTTTAATAAATTATCTGAGTATATTAATAATAATTATATTTTATTAAGAAAAAAATTAATTTTATGATAAAATATATATTTTTTATTAGTTGGTAAAATTACAACTAAAGATTATAAAAATTACATATAAATATTACAATTTACATAATGTTTATATATAATTTGTGTTATATGTAATTTACTTGTGTAAAAAATTTTTGAAGGTAATGTTTGTATATAATTTGTTACATACAAACAATACAAAATTATATAAAAACATTACAAGATTACATACAAACATTACAAATTTTATATAAAAACTTTACTAAATCTGTAATGTATTATGTAAAATTTTTTTTAAGAAAATTAACTATAATTTTCTTAAAATTATTTTTTATTAAATATATTATATATGCAAGAAATTAATTTTTATAGTAATTTTCGAAGTGAAAAAATTTTTGTATTTTTTATTTTAATAATTTATTTGGGTATATATTAAGAAAAAAGTAATTTTATGATAAAATATATAATTTTTTATAAGTTAATAAAATTACAACTAAAGATTATGAAAATTACATGTAAATATTACAAGTTAAATAATGTTTATATGTAATTTGTGTCTATGTAATATATTTGTGTAAGAAATCTTTTAATGTAATGTTTGTATGTAATTTGTTATGTACAAACATCACAAGATTACATACAAACATTACAAGTTTTACATAAAAATATTATAAAATCTATAACATATGTGGGTAAAACATTATTTTAGAAAGTTAACTATAATTTTCTTAAAATAATTGTTTGTTTTTAATAAATGTATTATGTATGTAGAAAATTAATTGTTATAGTAATTTTTGAAGTGAAAAATATTCATATTTTTTATTTTAATAATTTATTTGGATATATTACATCAATAAAAAAATTTGTATGAAATTAATATTTTTACTAGTTTTGGAAGTCAAAAAAATTTTATATTTTATATTTTAATAATATATTTGTTAATACTAGTAATAATTATATTATATCAATAAAGAATTTATTTTATGATAAAATTTATATTTTATTTAGTTAATAAGAATTAAAACTAAAGATTATAAAAATTATACATAAATATTACAACTTACATAAATCATTAAACTATAGATAATGTTTGTATGTAATATATGTTATAGTTAATGTATCTCTGTAAGAATCTTAAAAAGTAATGTTTGTATGTAACAAATTACATATAAACATTACTAGATTATATACAAATATTATAATTTTACATAAAATATTATCAAAATTGTAATGTGTTTATATAATATATAATGTATATGCGTATCGTGTAATGATTTATGTAATGTATGATTTATATGTGTAATTATAATAAAAATGCATAATACATATTTTTATTCTATATGATAATAAACTTATGTCAAAGATAATATATTTTATGTAACTTTTATATTTATGTAATACTATTTTTTGTTACTTTTGCTAATATATTTATGTAACTTATAAAATTTTTATGTAATAAATTTATGTTTTACAATTTTTATTATCTTTTATAACGTATATGTGTACTTATAAAAAAATATGTAATACTTAATTATATTACCTATGATGATAAACTTTTGTAGTTATATAATATAATTTATGTAACTATAATATTTTATATAATACTACTTTTTATTACTTACTAGTAATATATTTTTATAACTTATAAAAGTTTTATGTAAATATAATAAATTTATGTATTATAACTTTTATTATATTTTATCATAATTTATATAAATAAATAATATATATGTGTAATTACAATAAAAATATATAATATAAATTTTTTTTATCAATCATAATAATTTATCTAATAGATAACATAATTTATGTAACTATAATATTTATTGATAATTTTTTTAATCATAAAAATTTATATAATTTATAATATATTTATGTAATTATAATATTTTTATACTATCTTACATAATAATATATGTAAAAAAATTTAAAAATCATAATTAGTATAACCGATTACCACAAGGGACCTTACTGCAAGCGCTCCCTAAGGAGCGCACAGCAGAAGCTCCCGTAAAGAGACGATGATTTTGTGCTGCGTTCAAAATTTACAAGAACTTTAGATACGCTTTTTGATCTTGACTGTTGATTTATGCGATCGTTGGCGTTTATTTTGAGAAATGTGCTTCGGTGTGAGATTTGGTGATTGGTGGGGGCATTTTTCTTTTCTTTTTCCTTCTAATTTCTCATGTAGGACCTTCGATTCTATGGCACTTTTTAATTAATTTTTTAGCTACTCTCGAAGAAAAATTATATGAAACAATTTTATTACGAAACATTTTTTTTAATTTAAATTATATCATGTAATTAGATTTTTTAGAAAATAAATCAATCATTATAATAATCATTAATGAATTGTTTAAATGAATTTATTATTTAATTATTGGATGTAGTGTATAATAAATAGTTGACTTGTTTTAAAAAATATGATTAAATGATATAATTTAAATGGAAACAATATATATTGGGCGACGTAATTATTTTATAGAGTCCTTTCTCTTGAATCTTATATTTCGTTTAAATTAAAAGTTTGTTTAACATTTTAAATGGTTTGATAAAAATATTAAATTTAATAAATGAATTTAGATAAAATATAGTATCTTCAAAAAAAAAAAATTTATTTTGATTTTACTATTTAATGTTTGAATCCAATCAAACTCAATTTGTTTTTTAATTATATAATATATATTATATATAATACTATAATATAATCATTAAAACATGCTAAGTTATTCTAAAATTTAATAAAATATTAAAAATAAATAAAAATACCATATTTTTATTTTATTATTAATTTTTTAAAAAAGGTAATTTTTGACGGGTTTGCCTTGTAATTGGGCCAGGGCAGAGTGTGCCAATTACCAAGTCACCGCAGTCGTGAAACATGATCTATTTAACACAACTGCACGATGAGTATCTTTAGCCTTTATTTTGGCTTAAGACCCACATTCTGGTTTCTTAGAGGGAAGCACTAATGCTGGCGAAACCATAATTTTGGGGCTGCATCCTGTCGCATATGAACATGAAGCTGATCCAGATATGCACTTCCTACTAATTGAAGCCCCAAACTTTTAATTTCCTCAATGATTAGAAATGGCATATAACCACCTACTTTAAAACCCCAATTTTCTTCTTAGTCAATACAAAAACCTCACAGCATATATTAGGTTTAAAAGAGATTCATCTTTTCATGATTCCAGCTAGACTTCTAGCAGAAAGTTGGATCTGAAATATTCTGTTTGCACTCTGCCGTCTTATAAAACTCACACGATACTGCCACTGACACCAAAAGTATTATTAATTTGAACAGCTCACATTCTCTAAATCATAAATAATTAAGGATGCTTCCATGATTTAAGCTGACGACAGAATTTTCTATGCCCCTTGCCAGCCAAGCTTGGTATTATTTTATCCACAATTGCAACTGCAAGTTGGAATGTTAAAGGTAGCACTTAAATCATTTGAGAAACTGTTGTCCTGATACCAGAGCTTTTCAGTTATTTATAGCCCAAAAATCCCTTTAATCTATGCATATGTGATCACATTCTTAATCTCTTCAATGAGCAGAAAACTCATAGTGGAAACTAACGTTAAAAATGCAAGACAACGAACAAAATCATGATTTACATCATCTTCGGCAGTATTTTCTAACTAATGGAAAACAGGAAGGAATTTCACAATCAGTGGCCAATTGCCCCGCACGTATCCTCAGACAAGTAAGGTGAGTCAGATACCGAGTCAAGTGACTCAGGATACGGTGACACCTCGACCCCACGAATCTCCTCAATCATCTTGACAACGTGGCTTATTTTAGGTCGTTGATCAGGTGAAGCGGAAGTGCAAGCCATAGCAATCTGCAATAAAGCAACCATTTCCTCCTCAATGTCCTTGTACCTCATAAGCTCCAAATCAAAAACCTCAGCCGTCCATTCTTCCCTCACCACAGATTGGACCCATCTAGGCAAATCGACAGGCCCACCATAGACATATCCTAGCTCACCATTATCCATTATAGAAGGGCACTTCCCTGTCAGTATCTCGAGTAGCAAAACACCAAAGGAGTACACGTCGGATTTCTGCGTGGGTTTGCGACCATCCGATAACTCCGGGGCACGGTAGCCGTTCGATCTTGGGGCACTGTTGGTGGGTGATGCAACGATGGAAAGGCCAAAGTCTGACACGCGTGCATTCCCCGATTTATCAAGGAGGACATTTGTGGACTTGACGTTACCATGGGTTTGTTTGAGAGTCCTGCATGTACCGTGAATAAAAGCTAAGCCTCGAGCTGCTCCTGCTGCTATTTTGCGCCTTGTGGTCCAGTCCAGCGGAGTTCTCCCAGGTCCTCGGTTTCCTGTTGGGAAAGGGAACAAAAATATGTAAACAAGAAAGGGCTTAAGTTGAATAAAGTTGCATGTGTCTGACACCAGAAAAAAAGTTGCCAGTCATAATCCTCCAAAATGTATGTTAAGTTGATGGATTATATCAAAGAGTGCCAAGAAATTGATTGATGATCAAAGATTCGAAATATAGACAGGTTGGCCTGGAAGTTGTATAACATGAACGAACGATGAGGATTGTCTCTTGGCTCAACCGTTTCACGTCTTGGTCAGATTCGCTGGAGAAGATTCAGATAACAGCAAAAAGAAAGTGATGAAAAGAGAGTTACATCTACTGGAAGCTGTAACGACTGGAGCTCTAACAGTAAAAAGTCCCCGACGCGAAGTTACCAAACGGCCCAACCTCGCTCTACGTCTCTCTGTCACTATATGGCTGACACTAAGCCTCGCTTATCCAAGCGATGCAGGAATCAAACAATCAAGCTTTATCCTCTATATGAAAAGTGACCCACCATCCACCTACCTCTTTAAACCCCACATGTTTATGTGGCCGGCGGCTAATCCACCCAACCCCACCCACTACAACCGTGATCCCCGCAAAATTAACACTTCCCGTCGGATATCCACAACAACCAAACTCATTAATTTTGTCTGAAACGTGCTAAATCATGTTGCTAAATGTTTCCTGCTCATTTTCTCAGCATCCAAACTATAATACAAACAAATAAAAAATGAAAAACACGTAAACAACCAATTCATCCTAAAAGAGAAGAAAGACCTGAAACTTACCATGAAGTAGCCAAAACAAGCTGCCATTGGGCATGTAGTCGTAGACCAACAACTTCTCTTCCCTAGCAAAATAGTAAGCCTTCAAGCTAACCAGATTGGGATGCCTCAAACTTCCCAAAATTTCCATTTGTTGCTCAAACTCTCTCTTCCGGCCCACGTTTGCGTCTTTCAATCTCTTTACAGCCACAACATTTTCATCATCCAAAACCGCTTTATAAGCTGTCCCAAACCCACCTTTCCCCAACATTTCAGCCGAAGCTCTGAACAAATCCTCCAGTTCAAACCTCTTAACCCCTTCGAAAAACACCATTCTTCCCCTCTCGAAACCTGGCTGAGCAGGATATGGACTCGAAGAATAAACAATCTTCTCTCCTTCTAGAACCTTGGAGCCCTTCCCGTCTCTCATTTTGGCTACGTAGTTTCGCCAGAAGTAACAGTAAAGCGAGAAAGAAACTAAAGCGAGAACCAGAACATCGCCTAAAACGATTGCTATTAAAGCCAATGGGCTTATTTTGGCTGCACTATGACGTTGAGAATTTTGTGTTTTGTTGGGGTCTCTCGAGGCGGGCAACGAGCTTGGGGATGAAGCTACAACAGTTGGGTTTCGATCCGGCATTAATGGTGACCCCAATGCTCCGTCGTATCCGGGTTTTGTCGGGTCACTCTCAATGCTCTTACATGTCTCCATCGGGGCTCCGCAAAGAGCTGTATTTGAACCAAAAGCCGATTGCGGGAAGCTCGACAACGACTCGGGTATTTGACCAGAAAGCTTGTTACCAGAAACGTTAAACTCCTGAAGATTCGGGAGATTTAAACCGGAAACTGGTCCAGAAAACCGATTCTCCTCGAGCCGGAGCGCTAAAAGATGAGTCAAACGGTTGACCGTAACGGGAATCTCACCCGTGAAGTTGTTAAATGACAGATCAAGACGGTACAAGCGAAACAGCGACTGAACCGAAGCTGGGAACTCACCGTTGAACTCATTGTGGGATAAAAAGAGGAGCTTGAGAGCAGTGAGGTTGGAGAGGTTGGGAACCGGGCCAGAGAAGTGGTTTTGTTTGAGACTGAGGACACGGAGTTGAGTGAGTGAAGTGAGAGGCTCGAAAGAGCCGGCTAGGTCGAGGTTTTCCAGGACGAGACGAGAGACTCGGTTTTGGAGACAGGTGACTCCGTTCCAGGTGCATAGGTCAGTGGATGAGTTCCACGAAGTTAGCTTGTTGGCTTTGTCTGAAGCTGATTTGAAGTCCATTAATGGTTTCAAATCAGGGTTCGGAATAGCTTGGACCAGAAAGAAGAGAAAAAAAGAGAGTAAAAAATGTGGAACTAAGAAACTAGATTTCGCCATGTTTTGCTCTAACGGAGGCAGAAGAATGGGGAACTGAAAAAGGTTTTTCCTTCAAGCTGAGTGGACCAAGGTCCGAGGCTTGTAACTAAAACTAGTAAAGAAGAGGTTGGAAGACGGTGAGAGTGTGATTAATGGGAAAGGAAGGGTTTTATTAGTATTAAAACCCTTTCCTGCTTGATTGAAATGTATTGAACTTTTGGCCAAAAAAAAATGATTGAATCATCTGGATGATCTGAAAAGCTTGCAACACGAGGAACCGCGAGGTAAATCTATATTATTTTCATATAATAATTAATAAAAACATTATGGTAAAAAGCTCATTTTTATTATAATATTATAATTATTTAATTATATTAAAAAATCATGTGAAGATCTTACGTAATATTTAATTTTATACATTCTCAATAATTTTATATGTATTTGATTGGCCCTTCGTATATTAAGATGTATATATTTTGTTATTGAAAAATATAACATTTAGAATTGTCACATTATTAAAATACCATTTAAGGCAAAGTTGGTGACTTACAACATTAGAGTTGTAATCTTTACTGATAATCAAGTCTATATATATTCTTTATTTTACTGTATTTTTTTTGGTTTCAATGACAATTTATATAATCCAATTTGAGTAAGTAATTTGATGTTGTTGATCCGATCAACATATTATACATATTGTAAAGAATTTCTCACATTCATTGTGTTCATGAAAGTTAGATTTAACAAAACCACTGCAGCCAGAATATTTCTCTGGAAGTCCTTGGCTTATTATAATGAAACATATCCAGCACAATCTATAGAGAAGCCGAGAAAGTCTGTTGTTTCAAAGCTTCTTCTTCTTCTTCTTATAAAAAGCCAAGAAATAAATGAAAGGATCCTACTTTTCTTATTTCTTTTAATCTTGCCTTTAACAAATAATAAATAATTGTATAAAATAATTAAAACAGAGAAAATATCAATAATTTTATTTTTCCTTCATAAAAAAGTTCTAAAAAACAAAACAAAAAAAAAAAAAAAAAAGGGTTTGGGTCGTTGAGGAAATTGAAGGAAGAGAGAAGCAAGCTAGAAAGTGGGACAAGACTTGAACCAATGTTACTTAAAATGCAAATTCGAAGCCCTAAAACAAACCCAAAGTTGATACCCTAGACCACCAAATTAAAAGCCAGAACTCCAAGAAATTGTAACCCGGACGCCAAAATTTAAAGCCCAAAAAAACAAATATTGAAACCCAAAACCCAAAATTGAAGCCTATAAACTGACATGCATGCAAACATTTTTAGTAAAAATGTGAAATAAAAAGAAGGAAAAAAAAAAAACTATACTTGAAGAAAGGGAGATTCCATCAAGAGGTGGGAGGAAGACAATGAAGTCTTTTATTACCAAAAAAAAAAGTAGCCCATAGTGCAGTGAACGCTCGAAATGGGGGTAAACAGATGTAAAAGAATAAGTTGTAATTTGATTTAAGGACAGAACAGTTCAAAAATATAAAAAATAAGAGTAAAAATAACACAAATGTTACATCTTTCGAAATGTAATATAACCTTAGAAATAGGTAGTAATGAATTACTCTCAATATTATTAAATTTTGGCACTGTAAGTAATATAACATTATTGAAATTCAAAAATATTTTTGAAACAAACATAGTAATGTCATAACAAAATTTTACATTACCTCAATGAAATTGATCTAAACCAAACCCTCCTGAGTGTTGATTGGTTAATTGCAAGGAATAAAAACCAAATCAAACTGGTCGTTAGACTAGTTGAACTTAGAATTGATAGTCTATCTAATCCAATGACTATATGAAAACCGAATAATAGTTGAACCACTTAAAAACCAATTTAACTAGTAAAAAACTAGTATACCCCGAATTAAACCGTAAAAACCCACAACTTTTTTTATCAAACATAAGATATATTATATTTCAAACTTTGATTGTTATTTACAATTGTAAGATCATCTTTGGCACATAAAATAAGATCATCCAAAGAAAAGGTTTGATAGAACAGTGCCTTTGAAGGACTCGGCGTAGAAATGGAGCTCTTTAATTTGCTAAAGTAAAAATCATTTTTCTTGTACGCTAGTTAAATTGAGGAAGAGATAGCATCTAACTGTAAGCTATCAACATATTAGGGAATAACCTTTAACGAGTCGCATAACAAAGTTAAAAAGACATGGGGTTTGAAGCCATGGTTGGAAAGATTACTTTCGTAAAAAAAGATTAGCTAATTGGTATTCTCTTTTGTGTTGATGCCTTGTGGGTAGTTAGGATTTAGTTGAGAGAGAAAGGTTATGTAAGAAAAAAAGGGATTTGGATTGGAGTATGGAAAATGGAAATGATGGGCATTTACTTTTGTCTTAATGCCTTGTGATTAGTCAGAGATTTAGTTGAGATAGAGGCTGTTTAAGAAAAAGAGGGATTTGGATTTCAGTATGGAAGAATGGAAAGAAGGAAAAAAATCATGGTTGTTGGTACCATACAGGTTGGTACTTACAGATTGTCAATTGAACTTGTATTGATGCCTTTGGTATCATTCTGGTGTTAGTATTTACTTGTATCAGTCTATTTCGGTTGTATTGATCAAATAAAGTTGCATAATCGGTACATAACATAAGCCTCTAAAAAATAAAATTGATATTAATAATAAATTTGATAAATTAGATATAATTACTCATAAATTTGATTAATCTTAAATAAAATTAATCTTAAATTTAATTAATATTAAATAAAATTACTCATAAATTTGATAATATTAGACATAATTACTCGTAAATTTGATAGTCATTAAAAAGTTTTAACCTTACTATTTAAATTGTTATTATTTTTTTATATTTGATGAAGAGTTTTTTTTTAAATATTATATATACTTGATAAATATGTGATAAACATTATATACTAGTGCCAGAGCAAAAACGATACACCTATTAGTATGGTATTTACTACTTTAGAAAATATATTAAATCAATCAGTTGAATAAAAAATTAAAATCTAACCAGTTTGATTTTTGATTCGGTTTTTTAATATTGGTTAATTGTAATGAAATTATTGTAAGAGATATACTCCCATTTTAAATTTCAAATGTTTATCTTTATATTCCGTTCTTTCAAATTTAATTATAATAAATAAATAAAAATTAAAATATTATTTAATCTTTTTTTTAAAATATAATGAATACAAAATTATTTATTAAGTTTTTAAAATTTAAAACATATAGACAAAATATATTACTATTTCTTAAAAATAAAATATATTAATAACATTGATAAAAAATATATATACATATTAATAACAATTTATAAATTAAGATAGCGTCTATCTACTATATATAATTTTTTAGTTCTTAGGATTCAACTGTTTTTTTTTTTAATTTGTAAGGTTACTCTCGTCCATCAACATTAAAATGAAGAATTTTAAAAATGACAATGCATTGATAATTATTAAAAAAGAGTGAAACTGAAAAAAATAATTTCACAAAAAGAAATATCAATGATTAATTTTTGAGTCCTCAGAATTTAAGAGGTATTTTTTAAATTTGTAAGGCTATTTTCGTCTAGCAACATTAAAATAGAGAATTCCAAAAAAGGGAAAATGGATTCGTAATTATTAAAAAAGTGTGAAATTGAAAAATATAATTCCAAAGAATGAAATAGCAATTATTATAATTATTAATAAAGAGATTATAATTATCTTTTTACCCTTTTTTTATTTGCTGCTTGCTGTTTTTTTCCTTAAAAAAATAAATAGTTGGGGTCGATTCTCTAGGTAAAGAACTGACCCCCACCGATATATATTATAGATAATATATAATGTATATAATGTATATACATTATATATATTAAAAATACTTTTTAAAATAATAAAAAATTTAAAATATTTTATATTAAATCTTAAATTCATAAAATAAAAAATATATTAAATCTAGAATTATAAAATAATCTCGAATTATATTAAATCTTGAATTACTCTTAAAAAATAATCAAAATAATATATTAAATCTCAAATTACTATATAAAAATAAAAAAATAAAAAAAATTATATTAAATTTTGAATTATTAGTTAAAAATAATAAAAATTTTAAAAAATATTTTATATTATTATATATTATATAATACATAATACATAATACGTATTATATATATATGATATATTATATATAATATCTATCTATACATATATACATGCTATGATTTTTGAGTTCTTAGAGACTATTGTGGACTTTTCTTAATATATTAGAGATATATTTGTAATCTAATACTTTGGGACTATTGTGGTATTTTTTTAATATACGAGAGATATATTTGTAATCTAACAATTAAAATACGTTTTATATTTTTTAGTATATATATAAATTATATATATCAAAAATAGTACTTAGAAACAATAAAATATATGAAAATATTTTTTATTAAATCTTGAGTTACTACTTAAAAATAACAAAAATTAAAAATTAAAACATATTTTATATTAAATTTTAAAATATCATTTACAAATAACAAAAAATAAAAATTATTTTATATTAAATCCTAAATTACCATTTACAAATAACAAAAAATAAAAATTATTTTATATTAAATCCTAAATTACCATTTACATATAATGAAAAATAAAAATAGATTTTATATTAAATCCCAAATTAATATATATTATATAATATAATATATTATATATACTATATATAACATATTATTTGATATATATTATATATAATATATTATAATATTATATATGTTGTGGATTGGCTCCTTTCCTAGGGGAATCGACCTCTCATAAACTATATATAATATATATAATTATATATACTACATATTAATTATATATATTAAAAATATTTATTAAATCTAGAATTATAAAACAATCTCGAATTATATTAAATAATAGATTAATATAAAAAATAATAAAAATTAAAAAATATCTAATATTAAATCAAATTACTTTTTAAAAAATTAAAAATAATATATATTATAC
>JBBYHL010206975.1:0-79410 GCA_038381835.1 Adansonia madagascariensis
TTTCTCAAAATAAGTTGAGAAATCGTCCTCTGATTTGGCGATTTCTCAACTAAATTATGAAATCGCCATTTGAAATGACGATTTCTCAATTAAATTAAAAAATTGACCTATTTCAGTAAATAATCTGATTTTAGCCTATTTTCGTAAATAATAAAAAAAATATATTATTTGTATAAAAAAGCCGCTATCGTTCTCTTTTTTTTTTTTTTTTTCTTTTCATTAAACCCTATTTTCCTTTAACCTTTTCACCGTTGTAGAAGGAATATCTATTTTATTTTATGGTTTTCGGCCTAAATCAACTGCTTTATTTCTCCAAGTCAACCATACTGGCTCATGAATCAATTAAATAGTCTGTGAATCTGACCACAACTATTATATTTTAAGCAATTTAAACTAGATTTGGTAAAACTTTGAAAAGGGGTTAGAAATCAATGTTTTCCTGAGTGTCTGAAAAGTTGCAGAACAGAAGACAAGAAGTGATACCAAATATCCAAATTGGAGACTGAACACTAAATATTTTCAACAGTGACGAAAAGAAATCGGAAAAGGAAATTCTTTGTATTGTTGGCGTCAGAGAGGACATGAATCCCTGCTTTTACATTTTCATTTACAACTATTTTCTTTGTTGCTGTTGTTCTTCTTCTTCTTCTTCAGAGAAAAGCTAAGCCAATCAAATAGAGAAGGGTCCAAAGAGAAGTACATATAGAAATTCTAGAGATACAGAGTTTAATTCACTGTAATAACTATTTACTAAAATTGTCTACTTCTAGTTCTATGCACTTCCACTCTTGCTCCTGGATCCTCCTCCACTTCGAAGAGTCAAAACAAAGCTCTAATATACCAAAATACCCTCGTTTTCCCCTAGAATTACTAAAATCAATCAAAGTTAGCACGAAAGTGATGAGAAAAACGTGGGTATTTTGGATAGGATTTAACAAAATTCAAGGGAAAGAAAAAAGAGAGGATCTTCTACTAGTTGTGAAGAGGGTCTGGGCAACTGGGAACTCTTCGTTTGCTTTCTCCAAATCCTTTATCTGTTCCGTTGAAACCGAATGATCTTCCATTGAAGTACTTTTGAAACAAGTCCCCTTCGCCCTTGTTTTCTTTCATGCCTTGGCTCTCTGTCATCTTTCTCATCCCATTTCCTGGAAAAATCCTTATTGCTCCAGCTCCGCAATCACAGAAAACCAAAATATGTAAGACAGAGAGAATCAACAACACCACCACAGAAGAGTGCAAGAGCCTCATGCTGCTGAAAAACCACTTCCCCATAAAATATCCACATAAAGATGCCCACTCACTTATTCGACACTTCCTGTTCTCCACTTGTCTCTTTCTTCCTTGTCCCTTTTTACTCGCCCCTTATCTTCAAAAATATCGGGGGAAAAGAAGCAGAGTCCAACACTGTTTCTCTAAAGAAATTCAGCTAGCTAGCTGGATTTCGAAAGTTTGTTTTTGTTGACAAAATAAGTTTGGAGTGCATGCTTTTCTTAGAACAACTCGTCTTTTTTTTTCTGGGCTTCTAGTGCTAAGAGTAGGAGAAGTATTAAGAGAAAGAATGGAGGGGCCAATTTAGGTAAGGGGAATGGAGAGCAAGAGAAAGATAGATGGAGCGCTCATGCAATCCCACACTGGCCCATGTGATTGGAGAATAGCAATCTATACTCTACACTGTGTGATTCCTAGTTTAATTTTTGAGGTGAGAGGATTATTATTATTATATAACAATGATATTTCAGGCTTTCAGTCATGTACAGAGATTAAAGGGACAGTTTTGGTAGTTTGACTTCAGTCTTTGCCATAATTAAATCAAATCAACCTTCCAGTTCCAACGCACAAAAAGAAAGCCAAAAAAAAGAAAAAAAAAAAAAAGGCTTTCCATTCCTACTAAGTAGAATGTGTTGACTATGTTAAAAGTTATGCATGTCGGAACCAAGGTTAAAGTATCCTTTCTTTTATAGTAAAACTTATAGACATAATTGAATGAAATGGCAGTATTACAACAATGTTCCTATCTTAATAATCCTGCTTGGTAGCTTAGATGGTGGTTTTGAAGGAAAATGGTGGCTAAGTATATTAGGAGAACTGATTTTCAGAAAGAAACTTGC
The DNA here is from genome assembly GCA_038381835.1 of Adansonia madagascariensis. NCBI lineage: Eukaryota > Viridiplantae > Streptophyta > Magnoliopsida > Malvales > Malvaceae > Adansonia > Adansonia madagascariensis. Next base: position 2,109 of record JBBYHL010206975.1, read on the forward strand.
AAAGAGATTATTCAGAATCCAAGTTTTTCGGATTATAAAAGACCCAAAATGAAATTTTTGAATAAGTAAACCGAGAGAAATCAAACAAAAAAAAAAAAAAACAAAAAAGAAGTTATTCTATGTGAGCGTGATGTGACACAAAATATGGGTTAATGGGACCTATTATGAAGAATTCCAGATGACAAGCAGTAAATGTTAATCACATTACAACACACGTGAGAGAATGTTACCTATTCAAAGAGAAGGGAAAGCACTAGCATTCTAAAAGTTGTGTCAAGTTGTGTTGCCAACAAATTATATCAAGTTGCATTGCCAACAAGCTCAGACAAAGCATAGTTGTTAACGAGCTTAGCTTTAAATAAAAAATATATTAGTGACCTAAAACAAATATCTATATGGGTATATGCGTCTCACCAAAATTTCATACAAGGCGAATTTAATAATTAATTATCAAATAAATTGAAAGAGAAATTCAATGGTTATTAAGGAGTAAGGAGGGAGGAGCAACATTATTTCAATATATATATATATATATATATTTACCGAGTGATTGAACATTATCAGCTCAACCCGGTTGGTTGGGTTATTTATTGATAGTACGCAGTATAGACTTCCGTGAGATTCAATCTCTTTCTTATGTTAGGAAGGAAGATTTGATTAGCTTAACATTAAAATAAGAATGGAGGCATGATCGGTGAAAACTTGGGAGAAGCCAAAGGAGCTTGCCGCGAATCTCGCCAAGTTGTTGGAGACTTATGTGTTACTTTGATCCTTGCTGACTAGGAAATGTGTGTCTGAATATCGTCCGAACAATCTTTTAAGAGTTTTTTTCTCAAACGAAGATATTTATATATCTTTATTACCAAACTAGGATACTTTCAGATGTGTTTTTTTTTTTTTTAAATTAGGTGCCATCCCATTACCTCCTTCTTTTCTTTTTTTTTTTTTTTCCTATTTTCCTTGTTCTCATATGAAATTTCAATAGAAGATCATCCCTAAAGGCCTAAAACCACTCAAAAAAATTCGAAGATAGTAAAGAAAAAATTTATCAAAACCTTGTTCTATATCAGAGTACAATGAAGAAAACAAATCAACCATGAAAAATGTTATCCAAATTAAATTGCTCCAAAAATATAAATAAGAGAAGCAAATAATTTTTTCTATCATGACAAAAATTTTCATTAACACACAAAGTTGTTACAGTTCATAAAGTCCTTTCTTCACAAAGAAATGGAAATACAATTACTTTGCAAAATATAAAGAAAATTAAATAAAAATATTATAAAATTAGTAATTTCCTATGTATATTGGAGTGTGCCTGTTGTTTTTGGTGTTTGGCACATTCGTGCTTTTTAATATTTTCTATTTCTTATGGTGTGATGCATTCTATCTTGGGTTGAGTTTGTGTACCTTTATTGTAACTCAAGTTGTGTTTCTGGTGGCTCCACCCGGTTTTGTCTTTCCTGGGGCTGGTATGTTATGTTTTGAGGTTGGCTTGGGTGTTCTTGTTAGCTGACTATGAGTTTTGTGTTTCATGTATTGTGCTCTTTTATTAATAAATATTTTATCTAGCCAATAAAACAAAAGTAATATGTTAAAGAACCCACTTGTTCTTATTTGATAACAAATATGAGAGAAAATGTACATAAATAAATACTGAAAAACAGAAGGGTTAAGTTCCCCCATAAATGCCACTAAGACTTAAGCGTATGGATTTTTTTCTTTATCAAAACTGATGATGCAGTGAAATTGAATGCTGTCAAAGAAAAGGAATATAAAAGATTCAACAAGTAATAAATTATATTTATATTTACGAAATAGAATAAAATTTATGTATAAACATACTTCTAAAGAGAAATAATCATAAATTTCAAAACATAATTAATTTCAAACCATAAGAGCTAAAAGACAAAAAAAAAAAAAATGATATAAAAGATGGAAAACAGAGAAAAAAGTCAAACGCAAATCTCGCAGTTTTTGTCCATATAAATAATGATAAGACTTGAAGTATCACTTTTGATGGAAAAAATATTAATAGTATCATTATTTGAGAATAAAGATTTTTTTTAATTTATCCTATATTAAAAAAATCGATTTTATAAAGTATAAATTATCAAAGTATTAAACTTCGATGGAATTTTGTGATTTTTAACTTTGAATTTTGAACATCTAAGATGATGCTTACTAATTTCCCTATCATACAAAACGCGTCTATAAGAGTATATAATCTTGGATATCAATAATATTTTAATAGTATATAAATATTAAATATATATATTTATATAAAATTATTCATATGATATATGTATCAAGATACATTGTGTAAATATAATTTACACGATTAATAACTGAAATGAATAAAAAATTATTTTTAAATTACCTGTTTGAAGTGAAAAAAATATTCCATAACAGTCCAAGCATTAATTTTTTTTCAAAACTAATATTTATCTTGATTTGAAATTAATTTAATTTAATGATAGAAACATAACTTTTATGACTTTAATGGAAACGTAGGTTCTTCTGCTTTAAAAGCCCATGGTTTGAAACTGACGGGAAAAAAGAAAGAAAAAAAACAATCATTTTAAAAGGCTGATCGGGGAAAGAAAAAAAAGGAGACCTTTCATCCAACGTGTAACAGTGTGTGTTATATTATTTTCGAGAGAGAAAATTAAGTTATTCTTTTGGTTCATCGTGTTACTGTTTGAAAGTGTTATTGATCAGTAATGAGATCAAAGAGATCTGGGAGATGTATTGCAGAATCTGTTGAGCACGTTTGGACAGGCAATAAACGTCTTAAAGTCAGAGGTTATAAACCTTAACTCGATCAGATAAAATTCATTATTTGAATTTTATATCATATTTTTTGTAATTTTATTTGTAATTTTTAAATTATCTAACCAGTTTATGTGTTTCATAATAATTTTAATATTTTAGAAACAAAAGTTTTCAATAACTTAAGATGTTTATGGTACATGTTACTATGCTGATTATTCTATAGTGTTCATATTTTTTATACTACAAATCAATTCTATCTGATCTAATTTTAATCATCCATATTCACTACTGATCTAGGAATTTTAGATTTTTTTAGTACAGCATATTTTGATTATATCCTGTGTATATGGCTTGTTCAAATTCTTCTAAAGATAAAATTATTGTCATAATATTATTGGTGATCTGTTATTGATTTATTGTTTTATATAATTTTATATATATTCCTTTCAGTTCCAGACGGTGGCTTTGTTCATTCATTGACTTCTATTTTTTTTTTAACATATAAGACACTGTTTGTAATATACTTGTTTAACATATAGGATAACAAAATTGTCTTTTATATATTATTGTTTCCATTGATTTTTGTATATGCTTTATATGTTTTGTTCATTTATTGATTTTGTTAGATTATTTTTATTTGATTTGACATTAGTTGATCATATATATTATTCTTTATATATTTTATTTCTTGGCTTTGGTGACCTGTAGAATGATTACTCTACCTCTTTTATGTATATATATATATATATATTCTTGTACTTGAGGTCTATATGTTATATTTTGATTATAATATATACTATTTGGATATATATATATATATCTCTATAATTGTGATTTGGTGATAATTAAATTTATATCCGAGTTAAAATTTAATATAGTATTAAATTATTAAATAGTGTGTTGGATTTCTTGTTTTAAAACAAGTGTTTCAAACATGATTAAGTTGATCTTGTTATCTTTGTATAACAGATGGCTGAACTGAATATCGGTAATGTGAGTGCGCCAGTTGCGTAACTACCCCCACATGCTATGTATAGAGAAAAACTTGAGAAGTTCAACGGGGTGGATTTTAAGAGGTGGCAACAAAAGATGCTGTTCTACCTGACAACCCTCAATTTGGCAAAATTTTTAACTAAGGAAGCCTCTTGAAGAAGGGGAAACGCATGTTATAATTGTAGCTTCAGTTAAAACATGGAAGCACTCAGACTATCTGTACAAAAACTACATCCTCAATGGTTTGGACAACTCATTGTATAAGCTGTATAGTCCAATAAAGATAGCAAAAGAGCTGTGGGAGTCTTTGGATCAAAAATATAGAACTAAGGTTGTTGGCATAAAGAAATTTATGGTTAGTAAATTTTTGGATTTTAAAATGTTGGACTCCAAGACCGTGATCAGTCAGGTCTAGGAATTTCAGTTGATCCTCCAGGAGATTGTTGCCGAAGGAATGGTGTTAAGTGAGTCATTTCAAGTGGTCGCGTTGATTGAAAACTACCACTTTCATGGAATGATTTTAAGAATTATGTCAAGGATAAGCGAAAATAAATGAGTTTGGAAGACCTGATTGCTCGATTAAGAATTAAAAAAGATAGTCGGGGTTCAAAGAAATGAGCCAAGGCTCAGAATATGGGAGTCAAGGCTCAGAATATGAAAGCTAAAGTAAATGTTATAGAACATGAAAAGAATACCAACAAAAGGAAACATGTTGGCTTAAGTTTTTCCCATGAGAACAAATGTACGACTGTAAAGAAGTTCATCGAAACTTGCTTTGTTTGTAATAAGCAAGGACATCGTGCCAAAGATTGCCATCATAATCAGAACTAGAACAAAAAAAAAGAAAGCTCAAGCCAACTTAGTTAATGATAATGAGATTAAGCTTGTCACAGTGGTGTCAAAAGTGAACTTGGTAAAAAACCTGAAGACCTGGTGGGTTGACACCGATGTTACTTGCCATGTATGTTCTTATAGGAAAAGTTTCATTGAGTACAAAGAAGCTGCTCCGGATGAGTAATTATTTATGGGAAACTCTTCAGCCTGCAAAGTTCTCAGCCATGGGAAAGTGGTATTGAAGATGACCTCCTAAAAAGAACTAATCTTGAACAATGTTGTTGTGCTCTTGAAATCCATAAGAACTTAGTGTCTAGCTCATTGTTGAGCAAAAATGGATTTAGGTTAGTTTTTGAATCTGATAAGTTTGTACCTTCCAAATCTGGAATGTTTCTAGGGAAGAGTTATCTTTATAATGGGCTTTTTAAGCTCAACACAATGGCTATTATATCTAAGAACAAGCATGGTAATAAAGCAAGCTCTTTTTTTGCATATTTGCTTGAGTCTTCTAACCTATGGATGGCATGGTAGGTTAGGTCATGTAAACTTTAAGGCTTTGCAAAGAATAAGCAATTTGGGTTTGCTTCCGAAAATTTGAATTGACAAAAATTACAAGAGCGAGACTTGTGTCAAATCTAAATTTGCAAAAGCTCCTTTTAACTTGAAAGAAAGAAAGAGCAAACTTTTAGATTTAATTCACACAGATATCTGTCACTTAAAGGTCATGCAAACTAGAGGTGGAAAAAGTATTTTATTACTTTTATTGATGATTGCACGAAATATTGTTATGTCTATTTGCTTCGAAGGAAAGACAAGGCCTTAGAAGCTTTTAAGCTCTTTAAAATCGAGGTTGAAAATCAATTAAGCAAGAAAATTAAAGAGATAAGGAGTAATCAGGGTGGTGAATATGATGCATCATTTAATGAGTTCTGCATAGAACATGGAATTATCCATCAAACCACTGCTCCTTATTCAGCTCAACAAAATGGTATTGTGGAGCGCAAAAATCATACATTGAAAGATATGATGAACGCTTTGTTGATTAGTTTGGGGTTACCTCATAACTTATAGGGGGAAGACATTTTAATAACAATTTATATTTTAAATAAAATACCTCACAAGAAATCGGATAAGACACTATATGAGTTATGGAAGGGTCAAAAACCTTCTTATAATTACATGAAAGCATGGGGGTGACTTGCTAAGTTAGCGATTCCTTCGCCTTAAAAGGTTAAGATTGGACTTAAGACTGAGATTGTGTATTCATTGGATATGCAAATAATAGTGCAGCTTATCATTTTCTTGTCTATAAGTCAGACATTCCTACCATTCATGTTAATACGGTCATTGAGTTAAGGAATGCTTTATTTTTTAAAAATGTACTTCCATACAAGGAAACACAAGAAAATAAAACTACTACGAGAACTCATGAGGATTCGAGTAGTGATCCACAAGAGAAAGAAGAGGAACAAGTTAAACCCTAAATAAGTAAATGGGCTAAAGTACCAACTAAATACGGTCTGGATTTTCTAACTTATTTGATAGAAAATGAACCTCAGACTTTTAAAGAGGCTATGTCATCTCCAAAAGCACCATTCTAGAAAGAGGCTGTTAATAGTGAAATAGAATCCATCATGCAAAATCATACATAGGAATTAGTGGATCTTCCTCACGGGCATAAGCTTTTGGGATCCAAATAGATATTTAAGAGGAACATGAAGGCAGATGGATTTGTAGATAAGTACAAAGTTAACTTGTAATTAAGGGATACAAACAAAAAGAACGGCTTGATTTTTTCAAGATGTACTCACCGGTTATGAGAATAACATCTATTTGAATGTTAATATCTATAGTAGCTCTTAGCAATCTCGAGACACACCAAAAAGAAGTTACGATAGGTTTCCTGAATAAAGAGTTAGATGGAGAAATCTACATTGAGCAACCTGAAGGGTTTAAGGTTCTAGGACAAGAAAGAAAAGCGTGCAAGCTTGTTAAACCATTATATGGTTTAAAACAAGCACCAAAACAAATGGCATCAGAAATTTGACAATACGATGTTGCCAAACTGGTTTCATATTAATCAATGTGATAAATATGTATACATAAAGAATATACATGAGGGGTATGTCATTGTTTATCTTTATGTAGATGACATGCTAATCATAGGCAGTAATAGTGATATAATTAGAGCCACCAAAATATGGTTGACTAGTAAATTTAACATGAAAGATACGGGTTTAGCAGATGTGATTTTAGGAATTAAAATTTCTAAATCAAAGGATCATTTGGTGTTGACTTCTGATCATTATATGAATAGTATCCTTGAGGAATTCAATAAGAATGACACCAATGTGGCTAAAACACCCATAGATGTTATTTTACTTCTAATGAAAAATACTGGTGATGCGATATCTCAAGTAGAATTTTTGCTAATAATTGGTAGTCTAATGTATCTTATGAACTGCACAAGATCAGATATAGTCTACTTTGTAAGTAAACTGAGTAGATACACAAATATCCTAGACATGATCATTGGAAGAGCATCGTGAGGGTACTAAGATATTTGCGATATACCTTAAATTACAGACTACATTATATGATATATTCAGCTGTACTTGAAGGATACAGCGATGCAAATTGGATATCAGATACTGAAGACTCAAAATCCACCAGCGGATATGTCTTTAGTATAGGAGGAGCTGCAGTATCATGGAAATCTTCTAAGCAAACATGAATAGCCAGATCCACTATGGAATCTAAATTCATAGCTTTAGATAAAGCAGGGGAAGAAGAAGCATGGCTTCAAAACTTCTTAGAAGATATTCCAGGTTGGTCGAAACCTGTGCCGGCAATATGTATACATTATAACTGCCAATCTGTAATTGGTAGGGCACAAAATAGTTTGTATAACGGTAAGTCACAAAACATTCATCAAAGACATAATACAATAAGACAGTTGCTCTTAAATGAAATTATCTCTATTGATTATGTAAAGTCAAGGGATAACATCGTGGATCTATTTACAAAAGGCTTAACAAGAGAGCAAGTCTTTAAATCATCAAGGGGAATAGGACTTGAGCCTATAAAATAAAAGTTACATAATGGAAACCCAACCTAGTTGATTAGAGATCCCAAGATCTAGGTTCAAAAGGATAACTAAATTATGTTAACTTAGTGAGAGCACTGAAAGAGTTAAACACTCTTACCGATTCCTATGATGAATCAGTGCTGCCTGTAAAATAGTTAGGTTAAACTATGCTTTTAATGATTCTTATAGCTTGAAAAGATCAAGTGGGGTATGGCAGGATACCCTTAATAAGAAATCACTTATGTGAGTGTGAAATGTGGTCATTTCTATGAGAATTGATAAGGCTAAATTTTCTAGAGCATTCTCTAAAATCAGGATATGTTTGGGGCCAAAACGAACATAACCATGAGAACTAAAGATGTTCGAAGAGGGATTATGTGACACCTATTGTCTGGGTTTACATGAAAGGCTGAATAGTTTAAGACATCAAGTTCACTAGTTAGCTAAGTAAATCTGATAGTTGTGGCTATGGAAGGTTCAAGATCAAAAGCTACCTATCCAAATGCAATAACTTCTTAAAAGTGTTCTCTCTCTTTTCGAGTCAGTTTATCATTTTAATCAGATAATTTCCATTCATGTGGGGGATTGTTGGATATCAATAACATTTTAATACTGTATAAATATCAAATACATATATCTATACGAAGTTGTTCATGTGATATATATATCGAGAGACACTGTGTAAGTTTAATTTACACGATTGATATCTGAGGTGAATGAGAAATTATTCTAAAATTGCCTGCTTGAAGACGAAGAAAATGTTAACTTGTCGTCTGATAAAACAATTCCATAATAGTTCAAGCATTAATTTTTCCAAACCAATATTTAGTATTGAAATGTATCTTGGTTTGAAATTAATTTAATTTAATGATAGAAACGTACCTTTTATGGCTTTTATGCCTTGGTCTTAAAACTGTTGCAATTTATTTTCTTTTTAATGATGGAAATGCAGGTTCTTTTGCTTTAAAAGGCCATGGTATGAAACTGGTGGAAAAAAGAGAGAAAGAAACAATCATTTTAACAGGCTGATTGAGGAAAGAAAAAAATAAGGCCTTTCGTTAAACATTAATAGTGTGTGTTGTGTCATTTTTGAGAAAAAAATTGAATTATTCTTTTGGTTGGCCGTGTTCTTGCTTGAAAGTGCTATCAACTAGTAATGAGGTCAAGGAGACCTGGGAGACGTATTGCAGAATCTGTCGAGCACATTTGGGTAGGCAATAAATGTTTTAAGGTCAAAGGTTACAAACCTTGACTTGATCAAATAAAATTTGTTGTTTGAATTTTAAAACATATTTTTTGTAATTTCATTTGTAATTTTTATATTGTCTAACTAGTTTATGTGTTTCACAGTAATTTCAATATTTTAGAAACAAAGTTTCCAACATATAAGCAATTGAAATCCTATAGGGGTGCAGACCAGACATGAAATGCTAGTGGTATACATACTCTTTATAGTCATCGAGTTATCACAAATTTAAAAATCACGATAAAACATATAATTACAGATTTCAACTTGAGTAAATTTATTAATAAAAAATAACTTTTTTGACATATGACTACTATTAAAAGTTATCTTTTTTCGTAAGATTGTTTAATTTAAAATTTGAAGACATTGTTTTATGGATACCTTAGTTCAAGCATAACTTATAATGTGAGGGTTAATATGGTATTTGGGATGTTAAATTCGGTTGTGATCGTGTTGATATTATTTTATTTCAATGTTATTAAGGTTTTTTTTATTTATCATAATATAAATAAAAGAACATTTAATGAAGCTGTTTAACATCCTAATTAATAGAACTTATGGTCATTTTACCAAAAATAACTTTGAAAAACTTGTGGAGAGTAGGTTCCATACATACAATTTTTTTATTTTATTTTTTAAGATAGTTCAAAAATAAAAAATAAAAGTATTGTATGGAAGTTTTTATTAAGATACCCTCTTCATTCGATCCTATGAAAGGTAGGTGAAGTTTTGATTAGGATATCCTCTTTATTCAATTTAGTGTAGGATAGGCAAAGCTTTGATTAAGAGACCCTCTTCGTTTGATCTCATAAAGGGTAGGCATAGTTTTAAGTAAAATACCCTCTTCATTTGAACTCGTGTAGCGTAGGCAAAGTTTTAAGAAAATGGCCTTTTCATGCAATACAATGTAGGGTAGGTGGAAAAAGCTAACTTCTTCACGTAATGTTGTGTAAGGTAGGTGAAAATGGCTTTTAAAAGCCTAAAAGTAGATGATGGCTTTGGCCTAATCAAAATTGGCACCAAACCCAAGAGTAGTTGATGGCTTTATCCCTGTCAAAATTAGCACCAAGCCCAAAAGTAGATAATGGCTTTCCTAATCGAAATCGACATAAGCCCAAGAGTAGGTAATGGCTTTGTCCTTATCAAATTGGCACTAAGCCTAAAAGTAGATGATGGTTTTGGCTTAATCAAAATTAGCACCAAGCTCAAGAGAAGTTGATGGCTTTATCGTTGACAAAATCGGCACTAAGCCTAAAAGTAAATGATGGCTTTGGCCTAATCGAAATTGGCACCATAAAAATGGAAGCCTAAAAATAGATAATGGCTTCAGTTTAATCAAAATTAGCACCATAAAATGGAAGCCCAAAAGTAGGTGATGACTCTTTCCCTTCAAAATTGGCACCAAAATGAAAGCCCAAGAGTAGATAATGGCTTTGTCCTTTCAACATTGGCACAAAAAATAAAGAGCCCGAGAGTAGTGAATGGCCTCAACGCAGTCAAAATTAGCATATAAATATGAAAACCCAAGGCAGTTGGTTAAGTAGAAACCTAATATAGTTGGTCTAAATATATATATTTAAAAAAAAGAGAGATTCCTTACATGAATGCCTTATCTGCAACAAGGCTCATTACAACGTGAACGAAATTATGTTTATTTGATCGTTATCTTGCTCCTATTCCTAGTAACGGACAAAGAAAGGTAGCTATAAGCACCTAATATGGTCCGGGCCCCTTTTTCTAGTAGTCACTTTTGTCCAAAACTTGGAATATTGTTGCCACTTTGATAGAGGTTGACCTTTCTTAGCTAGTTTGCACATTTTTGTAATTTATTTTGTCGCACATAGATGGCCATATTAATACGTGACAGAAAAAATGCTATTTGAAGATTAATCTTAGATAAAAGGATGAATATTCAAAATGAAAATTATGATTTTAAATATTATTTTACCAAATTTCAAAAATCTTTTCTGCAGATGATATCATGGTTAAATTTTTTATTTTTATGAATTTTTTAGATTTTTTTAAAAAACTAAAAAAATTGACCGTCATATATTTTTACCAATACCTATGTAGTATTTATGTTAATATGCATTCCAAAAATAAAAATATATTGAAGAAAAATATATACTAGTATTTTATATGACGAGGTGTTAAATAGTTAATTTTACAATTTTACCGATATTTTTAAATTTTTTAAAGTATCACGAATATTTCACTCGTGAATATTTTTTAGTAAAGATTTATGCTTGGTTTTGGATTTTTACCTTTACAATTTTTTAATTTTAATGAATATTTTGGATAACATTTTGTATTTAACTCATTTTATAAGTTTCAATGTATTTTTCTTTAATTTTTCTCAATTTTAAAACACGAACTTTTCTTTATCTGTAAAAATTTTGGTAAAATTTTCTCAAGTTTTGAACTTCAAAAATTCTTTAAATGTTCTCATTAAATTATCATAAAATCAGTTTTTAAAAATTCCAATCCATTTTATAGATTTTTCTCGTTTTTAAAATATAAAGTTTTAACTTTGTATTTTTTTGGGAAGATTTTTTTCAAGTTTATAATTTTTAAAATTCATCAAATATTTTTATTAAAATCATATTAAATCATTTTTTGAAAACTCAATCAATTTTATGGGTTTTGAATTATTCAATTTTTCTCCATAAAGATTTTTCTCATAAAATTTTACGAGTTCGGGTATTAATCATTCAATTGGATGATCTTATCTTGATCATCATTAGAGAGATTTTTGATATGAGAATTAGTACATATCTATTTAATGCTAATTAGAACTCCCCATGATTTTATTTGTTAAAACTCAAATCAAAAGAAAAAAAAAGATGTTGATTTCTAGCCAAATATTGGCTGATTCTCCCCTTTATAAATAGGGGGAAAGCTTCAATAGATGGCTATTGGTTCTCCAAGCAAAAAACACTAGCTTTTTTTTGTTTTTTTTTTTGTTTTAAGTTTTAAAGCTTTAAGGTAGATTTCTTTTTAAAATTTTTAGCTTTTATTCATTTTCTTCTTTATGGCAAGCCAAAATCATGTTTTAGCTTATGATCTTTGGTTCATGTTAAAAGGCAAACATGATAATCATGATCCCTTTTTTTTTATTTTAATAGTTCTATTTCATTTTTCTTACTAGTAGCTTGTTTTTCTTACATCTCTATGTCGTTATTGGTGTGTTGATGTTGTTGTTGATATGGTGTTAGTTTTAACATATGTATTTAATCATATGGATTATATTTTCCTTCGTATAATACGCTAGAAAAACTTATTTATATGTGCTTTATGATTTCTTATGTGATGGTATTGATTATGCTTAATAAAGCTTGAATATGTAAATCTCGAAGTTAGAAAAATTTTGTTTGATGGAATACCTATGTTGGCTGAATCTATGTGCATGTATGTATGTTGACTTTTTTATTTATTTTATTTTTATTTTTTTCACTATTCAAAAAATATAGAAAGTCTAGAGACTAATTTGTAAAAAAAAATGAAAAATACGAAATTTTGTTTAGCCTCTATATGCTTGACTGAAGCATACATGCACCTTTAGGGGTATATTTTGTACAATTTATCAAGTGGAAATAATTTTTTATTTTTGAGGTCTTTTTATAATTTTAAAAAGTTTAAGGTCTTTATTGTAAATATTGAAAAATTTATTCTAGGGTAAAAGAAGGTGGTTGAACTTTGATTGTAAATTTTATGTGATTTTTTATGATTATTTTGTTTTATTTGATGCTTGATTTTATTATTTAATTATGTAGGGCTAATTTCCAAATTTAGAAAAGTTTAGGGACCGTTAAAAAAATCCTTGCATTTTAGTTCAAAATGGTCATCCATAACATAAAATCATTCATTTAGAATATTTTAGCATTTTACTGCTTCTCCGATGGGGTGTTAAAAATATTAAAATTTTTTGTATTCTTTTGGTTCCCTGTTAGGGTACAAAATGCAAGCTTTGAAAAATTTATAGACTAAATTGTATTTCAACATTTTTAGTTGTATTTTTGCATTGTAGGTTACTTTAAGATCTAAATTATCCATTTAGTGTATTTTGGGCATTTTAAAAGATATTTTTAGCATTTTTAACCAATTCGAGATTAATATGTAATCTTGAGAAATTTAGGGACCTATCAGCAATTTTTGTACTGTAAGTCATATTTTTCATCTAAATTACCTATTTAGGGTAAAAATCATCAGTACTTATCTTTTCATTTCCTTTAAGGTTCTTGAGATACTTTCATGTTGAAGGTATATCCTAAGGGCATTTTGGTAATTTTAGTAGAACCAAGTCCAACGTAGTCATCGGGATGCTTTTACACCAAAGGTGTATATTTAGGATACATTAACCTTTTTATGATCATTTTCAAGTGTTTTAGGGTTATTGGGATACTTTTATGTTAAAGGTATATCCAAGGGTATTTTTAGTAATTTTACATTAAAACCAAGTCATATCTAGGATACTTTCATGTTTAAGGTACACATTAGAGATAGGTTCGTTCTTTTAGATTATTTCTGGGTCTTAGGATATGCTATTATTGTTTTTAATAAAATTAAAATTTTATAGAAAATGAAGGCGATGTCTCTGAGTTAAAGTAATACGTGGAATTTCTCCTAGAATAAGAGAGGGGTTCGTCAGATTATTTTAATAACAAGATATCCTTTTCAAAGTGAAAAGTGAGACGTTTATAGATTTTGAAAAAATAAAACCTTTTGCATTCCTTTGGTCTTTCAATGGGCTGTAAAATATATTTTGATTTTTAAAACTATTTGTGTTCCTTTAGTTTTTCGCTAGGGTACAAAAAGGAATGATAAAAAACTTTTGTGTTCCACTAGTCCTCCATTGGGATACGTAAGAGATTTTGATTTTTAAAATTTTCAAAAACCTGATTTTCCTAATACTAAATATTATTTTGGGAATTACAATTAAATGCCACATGTTGAAACTGGATAAAAATCAAAATTCGAGTTAACACGTAATTAACAAGGTACAGATTTCTAGGATAAGAAGTTTGATCGTTAGTTGTGATTGTAACTATCTCTCGGACCTTCTATATAATCTTTGGTATGATTGTATTTTTTAGGGTTTTGTAACCCTTAAAATACAAATTCTGTTGGTGACTAATCTTCTATAGCCTAAACAGATTAGTGGCAACTCCAAGTCAAATAAGAGATACACTCGACCACCTAGTCCCTGGAGATGAATATTAATAACGATATGACCCATAGAATTAAGAGAATATAGAATAGAGATATATTAATAAATATAAGAACGAGGGCCATTTAAGTCGTGCTTGGTCAGGATTTGTATCTGGGCCATGTTTTGACATATTCCCTACCAATTTGTCATAGTAAAGAAGGTGCAAAATATTGACGAATAGCGTGGTGGTTTCTTTCATGGTTAGTGAGGATTGAACCTAAAAGACTGTATCCTTTCATTTCTAGGCATATTTCTGAAAAGATTATGGTTTTTTTTCCATGTTTTGAAAGGATAGGTTATCCAGTACCCAATTAGCCATATGCTTGTACTACTACAGAAACGCATTTGCCAAATCCGTCTAACATTGAATCTGAGTATGATTCAAGTCATTATACCACCATATTATTGATCTCGATAGGCTCTTTTAGAAGCAATAAATGAAGAGCTTGTCATTATGCGCGTGTTTGACCATTTTTCGGATAAACATCTTAATATGAGCTTAGGTCAATAAGGTGCCTTCGTACTTTTTCAATTCAAGCATCTTGAACTTTAACAGGATGACCAAGTCCAAAACCAAATTGAGGTTTTCTACATTGACATTGTTATAGAGCTTAGCCTCTTTAATAGCCTTAAGCCTTCTTTCAAAAAGCCATAATTTTCTTTTTTCAGCCTCGGCTTTGGTCTATTTATTATCTTTCAGTTTAAGCTTTTCTTTTTTGTTAAGATCAAGAACTATAGAGTCTTCTTTCAAGATGACTATTCTTATATTTGCCCTTTGTAAGAAAGCATTAAGGTTAAAATGGATTTTCAGTGCTAGATCATTTATAGGCATGTTCTGAGCATTCATTGGTTGAGTATTTTAGGCATTCACTGTCTGTGGTTTTTAAGGATTTACTAGTTGTGTGTTTTGGACATTTGGAAGTTGTATGTTTTGGTTATTCATCGATTGCTTTTCAACTTGCACTTTTCTGAATCCTCTGACAGAAGCATCAGTAATGATTTTGGGGTTCTAGTAGACAATTTCCCTTGCCATGAGTATTTTCATCAACCTTGCAATTTGCATTACATCTTTTCCTATTGTTTTGTCATGGCCTCTTGAGCCTTAAGATGGCTTACTTTGAACTTCTCTAGCCTTGCTAGGTGTTCTTTGCTATACTTCTTGCTCTATACCATGTGTTAAATCAGTGCATTAGTGGTTGCTTTATTAGTTTCCCTGGATTTGCAATATTGTAACCTTAAATTCCAAGTTTCTTTAAGTTAAATTATGAATTGGTAATATTAATGAATGTGTAAATATGTACGTATGTCTATATGTATGTGCATGTGATATGTAAAATGTTTTCACATATAAATAACATGTCATGTGTTTATAGGAACATTTGTTTTAACAAAAGGCTCTAGACTTAAAAATTTTCATTAGCTTTGGAAAAAACTACACATTACTGATCATATAAGGGTTACATCCAAGGATGGACCTAACTTGCTTGTATTATTTCCAAGCTTTTTCTAAAAAGTAGAGTACAATATGTCTATATTCACCTACGAGATTGATCCATCTCTTCAAGACCTTAATTCTCTACACCATCTTCCTTACTTGGATCATGGCTGAGTGGATTTGTTCAGTAAGGTGGTCAATGTACATTTGACATCCTATACACTAGGCTTTCCACCTCTTGCTCTTGTTCTTGGCCCTCTATAAATCTTCCTTCAAGTTAGCCTTCATTTCTTGATAAGCTTGCATCCACATATGGAAGTTCTCCCCTTGTTGATATAACTCTTATTTTATATTCTGAATAGTTGCCTGAAGGGCTTCCTTTTCTTCTAGCAAGTGGGATACTTCGCATTATTCTTCTCTTAGGCAGATTCTGAGTTGCTTATTTTCTTCGATGGATCTTTTTAGTTAGGCACGAGTGCCAGCATGTCTTTTCTTGTCTTATTCGAAGGCGACTTTCGTTTCTTCTCCTCTACAACTTTAATTTTTCACAAATCTATTTTATGACAAAGTTTCTCCATCTCCTCGACTGTTCGACTCAAAGACCTACTTAAGCTCCACGATAACTCGAGAAGCTTCACTTTTTTATTTTGTTCAATCCAATCCTTTTTCATCCATTCATATCCTTCTTTCTTGGCCATAGGTTTCCTTTCTAAGGTTTTGAAAGACATGTTTAGGAAAATGACTTATTCTTGGGGTGCTCGATGTTCATCATGCATCTCTTTCAAATTTATTTCAAATTCAACTCACATTAGATTGATCCATCATGGAAGGCATGGGAACTTTAGGCTGAATGGCCATTAGTGGAATTGTCCTATCCAAAGTGACAATAATAGCATCTTGTCCTCTACTCATTCTTCATGCTTTATATCTTCGAGTCATTTTATCCATATAATTTTCTAATCTAGAATTAAACCTTTCTATCCACATCAATGCACTCGAAATCAAGTCACCTCTATATCCCTCTCCCACATATTCCATATCTAAAGTCGATAATAGTTAGTCATTGGAATGAACTATTCAGAGCTAAACTATCATCAGACCAGGAGAAGGGCATAACTAATCGTTCCTTATAGCTCTATCAACTGAACAAAATTTTTATTGCCACATCAGTAAAGAGTGGACGTAGTTGCAAACCATGGCACCCTCAAAGTAACATCCTTCATTGTCAAAACATTAAGATCTTTGACCCATTAATCTTTGGTCACAAGCTCGAGCCATCTTTTTGCTAAGAATTCCTGGGAAGAATGAAACCAATGAAACATAATTTATTTCTTTTCTTCTCCCTGAAAGGTGCCTTCTGGCCTACATAAATAATAACTGTAAGCATTCTTGGAATCTTCCACCACTGTCTTTCGACACCAATTCAATGATCTAATTGTTTCCACAAGAATAATTGGTACTAGGTGAGCACCTTTACTTAGGTGGTAGAAAAAGTCGAACAACATCATTTCAACATGCCTCAAGATTATAAAAAACAAGACTAACCTATAAATAGCAAAGATAAAAACATCTATTCCCTTTCTTTTAGATATCTAATTTTTTCAATAGTTGTTTCCCTTCTATAATCTTGGCCTAACTGCTATTACACCTAAGTGGCTTATGCTTTTTGCAATATACCCATCCTAGCTTAATGGTCTCCATCCCTAGCAAAGACAAATTTTCTTCTATTATTGGCATCAATTTCTCCTTATTGAAGGTAAAGTATCTGTAAGAAGGATCTTAAAACTCTATGATAGCTCGTGCCAAGGGTTCTTCTACTTGCACTAAAGTAAAAGGGCTAAATGGCCATACTTCTAAATAAACTGATTCTATTTTTGATTGGGTCAATGATTTCTTATATCAATCAAACTAGTCAAATAATTTTGCCACAAATCTAAGTAGGCTATTCTGGGTAACATCGAAAAGAAGTCTTTCAATAAATAGTCCCCATGATTGATTTGTTTATTTTCTTAATACTGACAAACCTCTTGATACTTATTATAGAAGATCTGTGTAGGTCTTGCCACTTGTGCTAGAAAATTAACTCGATTGATGCACAGATTTTAAAGCAAACATTCTTAAAAGAGATGATGCATGAAAGGAAAAAGAAAAAAATAATATGAGTTGGTAATCTTATTATGAAAATAAATTGCATAAAATCATAAAAAATTTTGAACATATATGTACAAGACATTAGATAATAAAACAATATCAAAATAAATAAACAAAAAATGAACAAGAATATAAACAAGAGGTTGAAAGCGTTTTTTCATATGTCCTAAATTAAAGTAGCCCTCAAGATCAAGTATGACTTTACCTTGGTGATGCCCCTAAGGCTTTTTATATGAAGGTTGGGTTATGACATCTAAATAAGTTCTTGAATAGGTCCTTCAGTCTGGAAAGAACTAATAAGGCACCTTGATCCTTAACCATTGCAGGTATTGGTGGAGTAGGTTTGATTTGAATAGGAGTATTTTCCAGGCCTATGTGAGTGTCAACACCCCTTGAGCGTTTAGGTATTTTACATCTGGTAAGTTTTCTAGATGCATTATTTTGTCCGAGCTAATTCTTTAAGCAATCTGGAGCACAAATGTGAGAGTAAGCGATGTCGCCTGACGAAAAAGTATTTTAAGGAGGTCAAGAAGGCCTAGGGATCATATCAAAGGTAAATGCAAAGATGTGGCATCGAATAACGTAGTTCAAGGTGTTCGGGGACAAAATATATGAGAAAATTCGTAATTTTACTTGAATGTAATCGATACATGGTTCTTATGTATCGATACAATGCTCCAATGATCTAAAAATTTGAAATGGCCCTATTTGTATTGATACAACATGTAGATGTATCAATACATGAGCCTCTGTATCGATACAGGACTTTGTGTTTTGATACTAGACCATCCCAAGACCGAAACATGCATTCTATAAAGAAATGTATCGATACATATCAACATGTATTGATATAATGGTTCATAGTATCGATACAATGATCATTGTATCGATACAACATTCATTGTATCGATACACTTGAGGTTTTTGGACCAAATATATCGATACATTTTGCAATGTATCGATACATACAAGCCATTTTCATAGTCCGATCATTTTTGACTCATCCTTTATTGATCCAAAACTTGATTTTAACTCATTTCTTTGCATCAGGAAAGATTAAAACACATATCAAATTACAAATTTAGACTTTTGAATTAATCAAAACATTTCTTTTGAAGTCTAAATTGGATCAAAAAGGTCAATATCACATGATCACCCTATTCCTTAGTTTGTTGACCAAGATCACCATTAGCCACCCTATTTGTTGGAAAATTATTTCAGCATTTAAACTAACCACCCTATGCCTATCGCATTGGCAGCAAGTTGCTCCCTACAGCCACTCTATAGCCACCATGCTGACATCACTTTGTCCTTTTTGAGAAATGACTAAAAAACACTCCAAATTGGCTCCAAAATGTTAGTATAAATAGATCACTTATATCTCAGCTAAAAAAGGTTAGATTCCAGCTCATTTTTAGTTTTAAAAATAGATTCCCACATCAAGAAAACCAAATCCTATAGCTCTTCACTCACTACCCAAAAATAGCCCTAAAACACTCACTTCCAACCATTACACATTCTAAAAATTACTTTCATCCATACCAGAACCAAAACCTCATTATTTTTCTCTTTTTCTTGCTTATTAACAACAAGGAAAAGAGGGAAATTCAAGCCTTCTCTACTGCTCCAATTATTTGGCCAAAAAGTTTGTTGGTATAACTTCTCACCTTATTACTTTTACTTTTTGTTTTTTAGCATCTTTATCATTCTAGTGAGCTCTCCATGTTTTCATCACCCTCTTAGGATTATCATGCATTATTGTGGCTTTTGGTTGTGGTAGTTTAAGATTTGGATGCCTTAATGCCCCTTTGATGTGCAAAATACCTCATTTCATCCTCATTAGTTTGATATCTCTTACTCATGCATTTTATGCCATATTCATGCATCTTATTATCCTTAATCCATGTATGAATCATTAGCCTAACACATTTCAAGCACATTTACACATCAACTTGCATGAATCATTGCCATTTTCAGCATCCATAACATTTTCTTGTCAAAATGCATAAAACTTTCTTTGTCTAGACCATTGGTAAAGTTAGCATCCCCATTTATGTTATGTGCCATCCGCTTGTATGTTTGTTGTCTTCTCCTTGTCAAAATGCATGTTTGATGGCTGTCAAAACTGATTTTTAAGACCCGCCAAGCTAAGCATGTTAACCTCAACCAATGAGGATTAGCATGTTCTTAGCATTTTCCTTAAAATTAGTAAAATATCTTGGGGAAAATTAAGTTTTTCAGATCTGGAATCTTGGTTAAACGAGCTAAAATCTTTTAATTTTCCAACAAAAATGGCTTTACAATTATTCCTTAAATGTTTGCACCTTGTTTGAGTCAAATCGTAAGTGGTATAATCAACAGACTATTTCATTATCCTAAACTACTCCAGGGCTTTGCAAATGAGTTCGTGAGCCACTCTTTCCCTTCGATCATAGACGCTCGAATATCAATGACTCGAGTTTGGACCCGTAGACATAAAAAGAGGAGAGATATCCCCTGATTTGCTTTGTCCCCTGTTGGTAGCACAACTATTGCAAATTGAAAAATCACTTTAAAATCCTAGATGATTTTTCATTAATCTTCTAAATTTTTCCCTCAAAGCATCTCAAATTATCTTTAAAACGATGTCTTATTCCCCCCCGGATCATTCCAGATGAGAGAGTTATGATTTTTCAAATCTAAACTGTCCAAAACCTCTAGAATCTGAACATGTATTCTGGTTTGGCCATTAAGTCTCACTAAATGATTTTTCCAAATTTTTCAAATATTTGTCCTAAAAGATTTATGAAATTCCCTTTTCAAAAAGGTATGACTTGTAATTTTTTGATACCAAATGAGTTGGGTGATTTTTTAAATTTTGGCACACCTTGTCCCTCATATGCTCTGCCAGCAGCATAATCAATCCAAGCTTGAAAATTTATGTTCCTGGAAAGTGACCTTTTGGGATATTGGGAACATTTCTAGATTGACTCTCGTCGAGTTACCTTTCTAACGATATCTCGTCCACCTTCTAAAGCCTTCAAACCAATTTAGAATAAATTTAGGAAATGCTGTCCCATGTTTTCGGTTATGGTCAAAATTTAGTTATTTTCCTGAGCTTCATCTCGAGACATTCGAATATCTCCATATCACCCCAATCAGACTTAAGAACATGCTTTGACCTCCTATGGGCTCGTATCAAAGCACAAACATATTTTACATCTTTACCATCCTCATTCATAATAATTTCTTTTGCCAAAAGTTGTCAAAATGCTCACACATTTCCTAAATCACAAAGTTTTGTCAACTTAAGTTTTCCAATTTAGCTTCATTAAAGAGTGTTAGATATGTCATTTTCAGGAATACTCCAACTCCGACCCTCCGAAGGGATACTCCAACCCTGCTTTTCAAAATTGTTAAGATTTAAAAATCTTTCTTTGTTAAAATTATTTGTCATCCAAGAGGATACTCCAACCTTGTCTTTTAACTATAATTAAATTTTTCTCCTTCTCGGACTTCCATGAATATCTCAAACAAACCTCGTTTACTCAAGGAACCCAAATGCATCATAAAAATTATCGATTCGGTTATTCCCAGATAATTGATGCCAATTATGAGATAAGTTCCAACATTCTATCCCTTTTTTTATCGTTGCATTAAATGATCCATGTTATGTTGCTTCATTTGCTACCTCACTAACGTGATTTCTTCGTGATGATTATTTGCATTCATGTTTTCCAATCATTTCAAGTAAAACTATGGGTAATATTCCATGGGGTTATCTTTCTAGTGCCTAAAGTGGAATATTCCATTTTTCAAAGTAAAATCCAGAGGTCATTTTTATAAAAGATCTTTATATTCCCCGTTTCTCCAAGGCCTATATGAGATCAAATTTTTTCGTCAAAACTTGGATTATTTCTATAAGATTCATGCATCAAAAGGGGTTATATCGAAATAATGATAAGTTAAGATCGAAAGAATCAAAATCGAGATAAGATATAGCTAGTAAGTTCTTGATGCTAGGCGTTGCGAAAAGGTTCGTACCTCATCATGCGTAACCAACTCTCGAACCCAAACAGCGAATCTTTTGTATTACGTAGACCACGGGATCGATGTTTTGAGTTTCGTAACTCAAAACATAGGTTTCAGTAGGCATCCGATCATGCCTTGCCCAAAATGATTGGTGGCGACTCTAAGCGTTGGCCATTTCATGATGGTCATCCAAGACCGATAAGATGAGCGATTCATCTTATAGTCCCCTTCACTATATCATAAGTTGAGAATCTATACATTCTCGTTCTCATCACATCGTGAAAGAAAAGTCTCGATCAAGAAGACATTTCCCAGTCAAAAAAATATTTTAAGTCATATGCACCCATAGATCTGCGAGGATCCATCCCTGAGGTATGTTGCAATAAGTTTTTCACTTGGCTAATGTGGAGGATAACCTTACGAGGGTGAAGTTACTTTACCCCTTCCTAAATTGGTTTGGTACCCATGAATTGGCCCATGAAATGCACGTGAACAGTGTGTGTAATGGAACGAACAAATCTTTTAACTATCATAAGTTAAAATATAAACTCTCTATTTTATACCCCTCAGAAAACATGAAGAATAGAAATTGTTAGTAAAAAAATGCTTTACTAGAATTTCCATTTAAATAAAAAAAGAAAATTTTTTATAATACTAGGAATTATAAATAAACACTGATTGAAATCGAATTAGTCCAAGATTTACTTAATGCATAATTAAATTTAGGCTAGACTTGCTAACTATTCCTCAATAGAGTCACTAAGTTTTCGCAATGTGGCTGAAAAGCGAATCCCGGCCTACCAGACATAAAAAACGAGTGAATCCCTCATTTCTTTGATTTTTTTTATTCATGTTTGGGAACGAGTTGTTGAGATGAATTGCTTACTTGACTTAACCCTTAATAGTTGTTACAAAATGACTATTTGCCTTGAAGTTGCCACTAATCTATTTTAGTTAGCTGAGATTGGTCACCTACCAAAGTTCATATTTTGAAGGTAACAAAATCATCTAAAATAAACTCCACTGTCCATGTTAATACCAAATATCACGTGAAAATGTTCAGGAGTCAATTAACATCTTGAGTAAAGATCGATCCCTCTTATAAGGCTCAAAAATCGATACATCTTAATTGTGTGTTAAATTAAATCTTATTATTTATTTGGTTTAGATATCTGATATTTCATTATAATTCCCATATTTCAAATAATATTCCTTAAACTAAATTTATTATTCCGTTTGAAAAAATTGGTTTTTAAATTTTTAAACACAAAATGTCTTTCACAACCCGTTGGATGAAATCGAAGAAACATGAAGTTTTATTTTACGTAATTCAAAACATCCTGATGTTACTGGTTGAAATGGATATCTCGTTATTAAAACAATCCATTGAACCCTCTCATATGTTGGGAGGCATCCCATATACTACTTTAATTCAAAGACATTGCCTTGATTTTTAAAAATTTCAGTTTTACAAAAAATAATCAAAATTCATCTTAAGACTGTTTTCAGGAAAGTGCAAAACTTAGAATTAAAAGACTTGGACTTGGTTGAAGAGATTAAACATTCCATAAAGTGCAGCTTTGACATAAAAGTATCCCGATGACCCTAGAGGACTCGATTTTACAATAAATCACTAAAATGTTCCTATGGCATGTAGACACCTTATTTTGTCCGAGTTTCATTTCCAATACTCTTGAATATCGGAGATCAAGAACTTAACGGCCACCCTCATTGGGACTGATATTTTTCAGATGAATAAAACATTTTCAAGACCTTTTTAGTGATAATATTAGATAGCTGTAAGTTCACTTGACAAAAAAATACCATTTAAAGACCGATCTCGGATGAAAGGATAAATATTCAAAAGGAAAATTTTGTTTTTAAATATTTTCTTGCCAAATTTAGAAAATCATTCTTGCAGGTGATATCACAGTCAGATTTCCCATTTTCATGAATTTTTTGAGGTTTTTCGTAAAGCTTAAAAAATTGACCATCGTATATTTTACCGACACTTGTGCAGTATTCATGCTAATATAAATTCCAAAATATAAAAAATATTCAAGAAAAAAATTTATATTGATATTTTATACCACAAGGTGTCAAGTTGGCCATTTTTGTAATTAATTTTGAATTTTTCACAATACAGCAAGTATTATACTTGTGAAATTTTTCCTGATAAAATTACTCTAAATTTTAAAATTTTATCTTTACCATTTTGTAAATCAATATTTTGGATAATATGTTTTATTTAATTCATTTTTTTAAGTTTTAATGTATTTTTTGAAATTTTTCGGTCTTAAAATACGAGTTTTCTTTTAATCTATAAAATTTTTGGTAGAATTTTCTTGAGTTTTGAACTTCAAAATTCTTTAACTATTTTCATTTAACCACCATCAAATCAGTTTTTCGAAATTCATTTTATTTTATAAGTTTTGTATTTTTTTGAATTTTCTTGTTTTTAAGTTATGGAGTTTTCTACTCCATAAAATTTTTGAAAAAAAATTCGAGTTTAAGATTTTTAAAATTTATTAAATATTTTCGTTAAATTTATATTAAATCAATTTTTTTAAAAATTCAATTTATTTGATGAGATTTGCATTTTTTCCAAAAATTACAAATTTTTTCCATAAAAGTTTTTCTTGTAAAATTTTACGAGTTTAGGATTTTAATTTTTTTCTTCTTGACATAAGACTTCTCAAGAATTTTCCTAGTATGATCCAATACTTGAAATCTTTATAAGTTTTTTAATTTTTTTAATTTTATTTTAGGTAAAATCTTCTTACTGAGCATAAAAACTTCAAATTTTATAAATAGGCTAAATAAGTCCAATAATTTCTCAACAAGCCCATTGACCTTACCAAGCCCATTTTCTTGGTTTTCCGCCAAGCCCATTTCATTCTTTAAAATCCTACCAAGCCCATCTTAATATTCAATTTTCCAACAAAGTCTACTAACTTTTTCTTTTAATTTTTATTTATTTTTATATCAATTGTTTTATTTATTTTTATGTAATTTCCATATGGTTAAATTCTTAATTAGATTTATTATGTGGAATTTTATTAAGTACATGAATTTTAATTTATTATCATTTTTTCATGGAATTTCCAATTAGGTTTTCTATGCACCTTATTGCATTTATTTTTTTACTTTTAAGATTCTGTTTACTTGTAAATTCATAATGTAATTTTGCTTTTACATAATTAATTTTATAATTTGCCAATTTAGTTGCATGAAACCTACTTTGATTGGAATTAAATTCTTTTCCAATTGATTTAGTTTCATTCCAACTAATTCCATCAAGCTAACCAAAATCATTATTTCACCTAAACTAGCATAATTATGACAATGGAGATAGTGGTTTGTAAGAAAAGATGACAAAGGCATGGGCTTATGATAACATTTATTACTTGTCCAACCTAACAAGTAAACTAAAACATCAAATAAATAAAAAAAAATTAAATGAAAAAAAGCATGAAAACTTTTGACCAAGGAGGATTTTCATCCTCCTTGTTCGAATCTTCCCCTTATAAATAAGGGATGAAATTATTCATGGGTTTATAGTTTTTGGAAGCCAAAAAAAAAAAAAGAAGATAACATTTAAAAAATTTCAAGGCTTGTTATGGTATAATCTCTACTTAAATCTTTGAAGTTTTGTTTGTTTCATACATTTTTCTTCTCTTTGGTGAGCCAAAAATATGCTTAAGTTCATGGATTTTTTTATCCATGTTGAAAGACTAAGCATAATGGCCATGAACTAATTTCTTTAATTTAATTTAATTTAATTTTATTTTATGTTTCATTCAAATAAAGAAAATGATGGAAGGTTTAGGGGCTAGTTTATAAATAATGGAAAATTATGTTTTCTGGTCAAAGTTGTTTGACCGAACCTTCATATGGATGTTCTTCATGATTTACATGTTGATTTGTACTTGATCAATTATATCTTGTGATGATTTCGGTTTTTTTTTTCACTTAGGTACCTAAGTGTAAAGTTGAAAAAGTTTAGGGACCTTTAGGGAAATCTAGCATTTTTAGGACAAAATGGTTATCTTTAGCATGAAATCATCCACTTAGATTATTTTAAATATTTTTAGCATTCCATTAGTCCTCCCCTGAAGTGCTAAAAATATTAAAACCTTTCATATTCTTTTGGTTCTCCGTTAGGGTACGAAATGTAATTTTTAAAAATTTTAGGACTTAATGGCATTTTTGCATGTTGGGTTATTTTAAAATTTAAATTTCTCATTTAGGATGTTTTAGGTCAAAAATGTCTTTTTTAGCATTTTAAACCAATTTAGGACTGATATTTAATTTTGAAAAATTTAGGGATCCATTAACAATTTTTGTACTTTAAGCAATATTTGTAGTCTAAATTACCCATTTATAGTAAAGAACATCATTACTTGTCTTTTAGTGTCCATTAGGGGCACCGGGATACTTTCATGTCAAAGGTGTACCCCAAGGGCATTTTTGTAATTTTTTAGCGAGGTGCTTTTATGCCAAAAGTGGATGTTTAGGATTCATTTAGCCTTCTAAGGTTATTTTAGTATCCATTAGGGGTACTGGGATACTTTCACATTGAATGTATACCCTAGGGGCATTTTCATAATTTTTTTCTCCAAAATGCTTTTATGACAAAGGTGAATGTTTAGGATTCATTTAGCCTTTTAAGGTCATTTTCATGTCATTTAGGGTTACCCAAATACTTTCATGTCGAAGGTATACCCTAGGGACATTCTCATAATTTTTTTCAAAATGATGCATTTATGCCAAAGGTGAATGTTTAGGATTCATTTAGCCTTCTAAGGTCATTTTAGTGTCCATTTGGGTTACTGGGATACTTTCATGTCAAAGGTATAACCCAGGGGCATTTTTATAATTTCCCTTATTGGGATGCTTTTTATGCCAAAGGTGAATGTTTAGGATTTATTTAGCCTTCTAAGGTCATTTTATGTCCATTAGGGGTATCATGATACTTCGAAGGCATACGCTAGGGGCATTCTCTTAATTTTTCTCATTGGGATGCTTTTATGCCAAAGGTGAATGTTTAGGATTCATTTAGCATTCCAAGGTCATTTTAGTGTCCATTAGGGGCACCAAGATACTTTCACGTCGAAGGTACACCTGGGTATTTTTGTAATTTTCTTTTATCAAGATGCTTTTATGTCGAAGGTTAATGTTTAGGATTTATTTAGCCTTTTAAGGTCATTTTCATGTCATTAAGGGTTACCGGGATACTTCCATGTCGAAGGTATACCCCACGGGCATTTTCATAATTTTTCTCACAGGGATGCTTTTATGCCAAGAGTGAATGCTTAAGATTCATTTAGCTTTCTAAGGTCATTTTAGTGTCCATTAAGAGTGCCGAGATACTTTAATATCGAAGGTATAACCCAAGGGCATTTTCATAATTTTTCTCATTGGAATGCTTTTATGCCAAAAGTGAATGTATACAATTCATTTAGCTTTCTAAGGTCGTTTGATTGTCCATTAGAGGTATCATGATACTTTCATTTTAAAGGTATAACCCATGGGCATTTTTGTAATTTTTTTCATTGGGATGCTTTTATGCCAAAGGTGAATGTTTAGGATTTATTTAGCCTTCTAATTTCATTTTAGTGTCCATTAGGGGTATCAGGATACATTCATGTCGAAGGTATATCTCAGGGACATTTTTATAGTTTTTTCATCGTGATTTTTTATGCCAAAGGTGAATGTTTAGGATTAATTTAGCCTTCTAAGGCTATTTTAGTGCCTATTAGAGGTACCAAGATAGTTTCACATCAAAGGTATATCCAGGGACATTTTTGTAATTTTTCTTACTGGGATACTTTCATGTCAAATGTGAATGTTTAGGATTCATTTAGCCTTTCAAGGTTATTTTCATGTCATTTAGGGTTACGAGATACTTTCATGTCGAAGGTATACCTAGAGGCATTTTTGTAATTTTTTTCACAGGGATGCTTTTATGCTAAAGGTGAATGTTTAGGATTCATTTAGCCTTCTAATGTTAATTTAGTGTCCATCAGGAGTATCAGGATACTTTTATGTCAAAGGTATAACCCAAGGGCATTTTTATAATTTTTCTCATTAGGATACTTTTATGCCAAAGTTGAATGTTTAGGATTTATATATCCCAAAGGCATTTTTGCAATTTTATTCATTGAGATGCTTTTATGCAAAATGTGAATGTTTAGGATTTGTTTAACATTTTAAGGTCATTTTAGTGTCCATTAGGGGTATCGGGATACTTTCACGTCGAAAGTATACCTTAGGGGAATTTTTCTAATTTTTCTCATTGGAATGCTTTTATGCCAAAAGTGAATGTTTAGGATTCATTTAGCCTTCTAAGGTTATTTTAGTGTCCATTAAGGGTGCCGGGATACTTTCACGTCAAAGGTATAACCTAGGGGCATTTTTGTAATTTTTTTATAGGGATGCTTTTATGCTAAAGATGAATGTTTAGGAATTATTTAGCCTTCTAAGTTCATTTTGGTGTGCATTAGGGGTAATGGGATACTTTCATGTTGAAAGCATATTCAAGGGCATTTTTTATAATTTTTTCATCGGGATGCTTTTATGCCAAAGGTGAATGTTTATGATTCATTTAGCCTTCTAAGGTCATTTTAGTGTTAATGAAGTGTATCGAGATACTTTCACGTTGAAGGTATACCCTAAGGGCATTTTTATAATTTTTCTTACTAGATGCTTTTATGCCAAAGGTGAATGTTTAGGATTTATTTAGCCTTTTAAGGTCATTTTCATGCCATTTAGGGTTACCGAGATACTTTTATATCGAAGGTATACCCTAAAGGCATGGATGTTTTTATGCCAAAGGTGAATATTTAGGATTCATTTAGCCTTCTAAGGTCATTTTAGTGTCCATTAAGGGTGTCGAGATACTTTCATATCAAAGGTATAGCCTTGAGGCATTTTGATAATTTTCCTCATTGGGATGCTTTTATGCCAAAGGTGAATGTTTAGGATGTATTTAGCCTTCTAAGGTCATTTTAGTGTCTATTAGGGATATCAAGATACTTTCATGTCGAAAGTATACTCCAGGGGCATTTTCATAATCTTTCTCATCGGGATGCCTTTTATGCCAAAGTTGAATGTTTAAGATTCGTTTAGCCTTCTGAGGTCATTTTAGTGTCCATTAGAGGTACCCGGATACTTCATGTCGAAGGTATACCCTATGGGCATTTTCATAATTTTTCTCATTGGATGCTTTTATGCCAAAGGTGAATGTTTAGGATTCGTTTAGCCTTCTAAGGTTATTTTAGTGTCCATTAGGTATACCATGATACTTTCTTGTCGAGGGATACCCCATGGGTATTTTCATAATTTTATTCACCGAGATGCTTTTATGCATAAGGTGAATGTTTAGGATTTGTTTAGCCTTTTAAGGTCATTTTAGTGTCGATTAGGGTTATCAAGATACTTTCACATCAAAAGTATGCCTTAGGGACATTTTGGTAATTTTGCTAGAATTAAGTTTTATGTAATTACAGGGATATTTTCATGTCTAAGGAATACATTAGGAATAAGTTTGTCATTTTAGATTGTTATCGAGTTTTAGGAAGTTTTATAAATATTTTCAATAAAATATAAAATTTCTTGTTTTGAAAATTAAGGCAATGTCTTCAAGTTAAAATAATGCGTAGAATTTCTCTCAAAATATGAGAGAGGTTATACGGATTATTTTGATATCGAGATATCCTTTTCAAAATAAAAATCAAGATTTTATAAATTTTGAAACAAATAATAAAAACCTTTTGCATTCCTCTGGCCCTCCTCCAGGGTGCAAAAGATATTTTTAACTTTAAAACCTTTTGTGTTCCTTTGGTTTTCCATTGGTATACAAAAGAGAATGATAAAAAGCTTTCGTGTTCCATTGGTTCTTCGATCGAATGCATAAGAGATTTTGTTTTTTTTCAAAACTAAAAAAAAAACCTATTTTCCTAACACGAATAGTAAATTTGCATTGTAAATTATTGTTTCAGGAATTTATAATTAAATGCCATATGTTGAAATTGAATAAAAATTAAGATTCAAGTTAACAGGTAATTAATAAGGTATCAATTTTTGGGCATCACGAGTCCTTACTTGTGATTGTAAACGACTCCTGAACCCTTTTATATGATCTTCGGTATGATCATGGGCCTCGAAATTACTATTCTAGGGTTTTGTAACCCTCAAAATACATACTCCGATAAGTGACCAATCTCACTTAGCCCAAATAGATTGGTGATGACTCCAAATAAATAGTCATTTCGTAATGACTATCTAGGTTTAAGTCGAGTGAGCGACTCATCTCGACCACCTAGTCCCCAAAATAAGAAAATATTGATAATGATCTGGCCTATAGAAATAAGAGAATATAAAATAGTGATAAATTTAACAAATATAGGAGCAAAGGCCATTTGAGTCGGACTTGGTCAAGATTCGTATCCAGGCCACGTTGCGATAGCTTGATGACTTCACTGGGGACATCTAGAGAGTCGAGCCTAAAATTAATTATGTGTTAACTAAATTTCAATTAATTCGGTTTTAATTGGTATTTAATTTTAAATTTCCTTTTTTAAAAAAATTTCCCTTTTCATTATATTAATATTTATTTTGCACTAGTCTTTTTGTGTTTGCTTTTGTATTTTGTGGATTAGAATAGTGGGTTTTATTTTTAATGTTGTCATAAAAAGGTAAATTTGTCCTTTTGCACACACTATGCACATTGTACAGTAGTTTCTCTTCTGTCAGATATGGAAGGGGCACAGGCACCTAATATTTTAGGAGAAGGTGAAGTAGCTCTACCTTCTGAGGTGTTAGCCTCTTCTTGGGACAGTGAAAAGCCTACCGGGTGTAGATTCCTCCTTCTGCCCTAGCTGTTAGCCTTGTTACAGGCATGAAAGACATGCCCACTCAAATTAAACCTATTCTGACATGGATTCATGATAAATAAGGATAAAGTACCTCGCTAGTCTTTTTAGGGCTCGAGGAATTTGAGAACCTAATTAGAGGTCTAACATAAACTACATATAGTGAACCATACTAACCTCCTAGTCAAAGCCATGCCTGATTTTAGATGTCAACAAAATTAGGGACACATGGAGGGACAAAGTTATCTTTTCCTTTTTATTTTTACTTTTAATATCTTGTTTGAATGATTTGCGATTTCTATTTACCTTGTTTGAATAATTTATTATTTTCATTTTTTTGAAGTTTTATTTGAGTTTAATATTTCCTAAGGATATTAACTCATTTTTTTTTCTTTTTTGTGCATCTTTCATCTCTCATATGCATACAGGAATGCTTGCTTTAAAAAGAATTCCAACTTAGATAAATTTTTATTTAATTTTATGGTAGAACAACACATGCAGTGGTTATTTCCAAGGAATTTAAAGAGGCCCGTTCTGAGTCCAAATTCAATCATAAAAGGGATGGAAACTGTATAGCAAAAGGTTTTATGTTAGAGTTGCCAAAGATCACACATTTAGAATTTCACCAAAATAATTTGAGAGAGTTAGCTAAAATATGGGATCAGTGGAGGAGTACAAAGCAAACTTGGTTTATAGAAAAGTATGGACAGATTGCTCTCTTGCTCAAAATACACAAGGATGAACAATTAGTTAGGGCTATGATTGAGTTTTGGGATCTATCATTTTGATGTTTTTCATTCAATCAGCATAACTTGACTTCGACTATGGAAGAGATATAAGCTCTTTTCGGGCTTGGGCCATTGGAGATAAGACCCATGTATTGCAAAGAGTGCAATCTGACCACCTTTCGTAAAAGATTGAGTCAAGTTTTGGGTCATGATTTCAAAGCCAACCACCATTACATAGAGCAGAAAGGGAACACCAGTGCAGTATCTACAAAAATATATCCAAGAGCAATCTGACACTGAGAAGGCTCTAGATGCATTTGCTCTTGGTTTATATGGGATGGTTTTCTTCCCGAGAGTGTTGGGACATGTTGAAATGGCAACGGTGGATTTATTTGATTTATTGAAAAGAAACATGCACTCGGCTCCAGCAATTTTAACTGAAATAATTAGAGCACTCAATGTATGCCGAAAAGAAGGTTAAAGGAGATTCTTTGGAAGTGCTGTATTATTATACATCTGGGCTTAAAATCATTTTTGGGGCGAATGAATAGATAAAGTTAAACCTTACTTTCCACATTTTGTTCCTCTTTAGTAATTCATCAAACAAGAATGGCCCAAGTCTGGAACTAAGAAATAATGGGTTGAGACGCTAAAGAACTTAGCTTCTTCTGATATAACCTGGAGGGCACCATGGTTTTCACCAAAATGCTTTGTGTATCAATGTGGTAATTTGCTATATGTGTCTTTACTCGAAATATGGGGCACCATAGGTTATGCACCATTATTGGTACAAAGACAATATGGGTCGTAACAATTCATCCCCATGACTTCAAATTTGGCTAGTGTTAACTTGGAATATCAGGGTGAGGATTATAAAAAGTCATTTCGGATAGCCACTTTACAATGGAGAGAAAGGTATGAGTTGAGATTAAGTGCATACATGTATAAGACCACTCAGGGTATGATGCTTGGAGGAGAGTTTAAGATTGTGACATAATCATTCCTAGCTTAGATGGGACCATTCCTTAAGTATCTATTTAGTCAGAACCTATCATGCTATACGAGATAATTTGGTTAAGGAGGAAGCTGCCAGAGAGTGAAAAAAAATAAGTGACAAGAATCACCAGCTTTAAAAAGAGGTTGCCTACTTACGAATGAAGATGGAAGCAAAAGCAAAAGAAGTTGAAAAAATGAAAGAAAAGTACAACTTAAGGAAGAATGACTGGGTCAAACAAAACAAGAAAATGAAGTTTGCTAGGATATCCAAGAGTTCCAGCAGCACTGCTAAGGGGATGAAAGAAGAAATACACAAACTTAATGAAGAGTTAAAAGCATGGAAGACTAAAGCTTTGGAAGGGGAGTCTACATAAACTATTTTTGAAAAAGAAATAAGAGAGCATGCTGGTACACGTCTCCAGTTAAGAAAGTCTATGGAAAAAAATAAGCGACTCCAAGCTACCTTCGATTGAGAGCATGGAAGGGTGTCTCAACTACTTGAGGAAAGATAAGTCTCACATAGCTGTTACGGATATGGGATTAGAATTACAATGCAGGGGAGATGATATTCGCGCCTTCGTGCAAACCTATCATGATCTATATGTATATTGGGATAATAGACTATGGTAGGCTAAAGATGATGGTAAATGATGGGCAGCTAATTCTTTGGGTCGACAAATGTACATATATCATCTTAAGGAGCAGATCCACTCAGCTGTCATCCAAGCAAGGAAAATACTAGAGAGGATTAGAGACTTACATATGCAAATTAATCCCGTAGGACATTATGGGCATGTCGTACTTTAATTTTTGGATTAAGCTCAGAAACAATGTGATCAAATTAGGAATTTCCTTGGATGTAATCCCTACATGATCAATGATGTGAACATGTAATTTGTCACAAAGTTAATGAAAAATTTTTAAGTTTGGAATCTTTAGTTAAAGTAAGCATCCCTACAAGTGCATTCATATGCTTATAGCATACATACATATGCCCATACGTATACACACATATGTACACACATGATTATTAATTTTATTAGTTCATAAGTGAAAATTAATTAACTCAAAAAAATATGGATTTGTTAAGGTCAATGTTGCAAACTCAAAAAGACCAGTTCAACCACTGCCTACTCATCGATACCATACTAGACTTGAAAAAAGAAGAATGGCTAAAAATTACTTGGCAAGATTGGAGAGATTAGAAGAAAGTCATCGACAGGCTTAGGAGGCCATGCTGAAAAAGTAGGAAGAGCAGCTTAGATTATAAGGATGATGGAGTTGTTAGTGGCAAGAGAGCCAGTTCATCAATAGCTAGAGATAAATACTGATACTTTTACTGATGGATCTAGGGGGTACCAGTTAAGGAATAAACAAGTAACGCTCAAAATGCATAACCGGCCAATATCCAAAATTTACAACAAAATGTCCCAACTACTAATCCACCAGTCATCATCGTTAACCCTATTCTCTTTCACAAGGGGTAGACGCAAGAACTACAATCACCTAAGAAGAGTCAGTAGGCCCTAGAATCAATGAAGAGAAAAAGCATAAATAGAAGGGTAAATAGCAGGTTGAAGCAGAGATAGAAAAGGGAAACTACAACTTCTTGAGAGGAGACTAAAAGCTATTGAAGGGGCCGAATTATATAGCAGTATGGACATTGAGGACCTCAGTCTAATACCAAATTTAGTCTTCCCACCAAAATTTAAAATGCCTAAGTTTGAAAAGTATAAAGGCGCTACTTCTCCTCAAGCACACATTAAAATGTTCATCAGGAAAATAGTTGGTTATGCCAGAACAATAAGCTTTAGATTCACTGTTTTCAAAAAGCTTGTCTAGATCTGCACTGATGTACAATGATTTAAATTGCACTCAAATTCAATGCTGGACTGATTTAGTTAATGCTTTTTTTCAACAATATAAACATATGGCTAAATGGGTGCCTGATGGATTAACTCTTCAGAATATGGAAAAGAAGTCTACAGAATCTTTTAAGAAATATGCACAAAGATGGAGAGACATGGCTTCTCAGGGTCAACCTCTCTTAACTGAGAAGAAAACCACGATGCTATTCATGAGTACTTTACATCCTCCCTATTATTATAAATTGGTAGGGAACGAAACCAAGAATTTTACTAATCTTGTTATTTCTAGAGAAATGATTGAAACTGCTGTAAAGGTTGGTAAAATCATGATTGGGGGATTCTTCTACTAGAAAGAAGCTAGGGATAGGAAAGAAAAAAGAAGAAACTCTATCTATTAACTACACCAATCAATCGTACCATCAAAGACCTTGTCCGTATTACCAAAACCAAATAAACAAACCTAAATACCTACCTGTTAACATACCTAGAGCTCCTCTTTCAATATCACCTCAGACCACCACTTCAAACCCTCATCCACAAAACCAACCAAGACCTAATGTTAATCTACTTGCCTAAAGAGCTAACTAACCTAGATCTGGCTATGAACCTCTTTTTTACTTATATAAGGAAATGTTTGATAAACTTTCTGATGCACGGTTAGTGGCTCCAATCTTTTCTAAACCATATCAAGGAAATTACCCAGGTTAGTATGACCTAAATCTGCATTATGAGTATCATGCAGTAGCAGGTCACTCTATCGACACTATATGGCCTTCAAGCAAAAGGTTCAAAGTCTTCTTGAAAGGGGTGCCTTTTGAATTGATAATGGCCCAGCACTTAACGTGGCAGCAAATCCCTTACCAGGTCATATTGAACCCAGGATTAATACCTTGATTATTGGAAAAAAAATTGAAGAAAGTCAAAAGTTTAAGAAGTTTGGACTTCTATGAAAAAAGTATAGGCAATCTTGACTAAAGGAGGGATCTTCAGTTAAAATCATGGAAGTATTAAAGGTCAATATGGTCTTCGTACTAAGTTTTGCAAATTTCATAAAATATCAAGACACACTTTACAAAATTGCATAGAATTTTTAGGCATAATCCAGAGAATGATGGATAATGATGAAATTGGGTTTTTTGAAGAAGTTGGATTAGATGAAGAAAAAGCAGTCAACATGGCTGGTGAAAGATCATCATAACTACCCTACGGTGTTAGTCGCCCTCTTATCATTCATCGCAATCAAGCAAAGATCACACCATCTAAGATTGAAATTACTCCTAGACCTATTATCAGAGCACCAACCCTGTTCTCACTTTAGAATAATAAACAAGTACCGTGGAAGTATGATGGTGGAATAACAACTCCAGAGGTTGTTACAAACCAACTGGCTGTTATCGACATAATTGGGGTAAGCCTTGTGACAAGGAGTGGTCGCATTTATGGCCCCAAAACTAGTGAAACCAGTACAAAAACCAAGTCAAAAGGACATGTGCCTAGAAAAACAACAGTTACTAAAGATAGCCTAGTAGAACTATCAAAATCGATTAAGGAAAAAAAGGCTACTAAATTTTTTAAGTTTATTAAACACAGTGAGTATAGTATAGTAGAATAGTTAAAGCAACAACCGGCAAAGATTTCTATGTTAACCTCATTGCTCAGTTTAGACATGCATCAGAATGCTTTGTTGAAAGTGCTCAATCAAGCTTATGTTCCTTAAGATATTTCCATAAATAAGCTGGATCGCTTAGTAAATAACATTGCTACTGACAATTTCATTTCATTTAGTGACGTAGAGATCCCACCAGGGGGTAGCACTTCAACAAAAGCTCTCCATATCATAACTCACTATAAAGGAACCATTTTGCCTAAAGTCCTAATTGATAATGGATTAGCTTTGAATGTAATACCGTTGATCATATTGTCTCACTTACTAATTGATGTCAATCAAATAAAGCACAGCCATACAGTTGTTGAGGCATTTGATGGAACTAAGAGAAAAATCAAGGGGACCATTTCAATCATTTTAGATATTGGCCTTTGCCCATTTGAGATTAAATTTCATGTTATGGACATTGTCCCAGCATACAACTGTCTATTGGGATGAGCATGGATTCATTCTGCTAGGGTTGTCCCATCATTTCTGCATCAAAATGTTAAATTCATAGTTGACGAGAAGTTGATTAGCTTACCAGAGGAAGAAGACATTAAGGCCATGACTTCTACTGAAGCCCCTTACATTGAAGCAGATACTGAAATTAAAAAGCACTCTTTTAGGTTCTTTGAAATTATCAATGCCACTTTGGTTGTAGAAGGGTCCATAATCCTAAAACCTAGACTTTCAAAAAGTACCCGTATGGGTATCAGGCTTACAGTCAGGAAATAAGCTCGAGCTGAAAGTGGATTTGGGAAATACTTACAAGGGATCAGCCAATCTATCGATGTCATTGGCAAGAAAGACAAGCGAGGACTGGGCTTTAAGCCAAAGTGGTGTCAAAAGAAGAAATTTAAAAATAGATCTCGAGGAAATAAGCTTGTCCAAGCCTTCAGTTAATAATCAAGCCAGACATCAACCTTTTACCCCTTACTAGATAAAGTTTTTCATTATAAAGGGGTCGTTAATGTAGGAGCTAAGGAAAAAGAAGTCAATGGAGCTATTATAGGTGGTTAATGAAGCTTTCAAGAAGTGTTAGGTGACCACTATTGGAGAAGACAGTAAAGATCCAAATAATGATCATGGGATCCATCCTTGTCCTCTTAGATATGTGTAGAAAATTGGACTTGTATTGAAAGGACTGTAGTGTTTAGGTCAGTTTCAAAGTAATCTTGGGAACTCGTTTTATCATCTAATAATCTTTTCTGTGAAAACTTAAATGTTAAATCATCATTTATAGAAATGAAATGCATATGA
Source organism: Adansonia madagascariensis (assembly GCA_038381835.1). Lineage (NCBI taxonomy): Eukaryota > Viridiplantae > Streptophyta > Magnoliopsida > Malvales > Malvaceae > Adansonia > Adansonia madagascariensis. The sequence goes on from JBBYHL010206975.1 coordinate 39,227, forward strand.
ACTTTTTGTCTATGTCCAATTTCCTTTATACTAATATTTCTTTCCTTTGTTACATACATTTATACAAATCATGTCATACATTTGTTTGCCTTTTTTTTTTCTTTTTTTTTTACCTTTGTAGATTTCCCACTCAAGAAAAGGGGATGGTCCCAAGCACGTTTCAAAGGTTGATTTTGAATAGACTATTTGCTTGAATGAGGTCAATTTCGAAGAAGATGATGATGATCATACTTTGTCACGTGATTTGCTAAAAATAATTGAGTAAGAGGATGAACGAATAATGCCCCATGAAGAATCCACGGAGGTGGTAAATTTAAGGGATGATGAAGATGATAGAAAAGAAGTCAGGATAGGGACTCCCTAATGCCCATCACTAAGGAAGAATTAATAAGTTTGCTTCAAGAATTTTGAGATGTTTCCGTATTGTCTTACCAGGACATGCCAGGGTTGATACAAAAATCATAGTCCATAAATTACCTCTAAAACTAGAATTCAAACTGGTTCAGCAAAAGTTGAGAAGAATGATACCAAAAATGCTTTTAAAAATAAAAAAGAGGTAAAAAAATAATTCGAGGCTGGATTTCTTGAAATGGTAAAATACCCAGTAGGGGTCACAAATATTGTCCTAGTTCCCAAAATGGATAGTAAAGTTAAAATGTGTACAGACTATCGGGACCTAAATCGAGCGAGTCTGGATGATAATTTTCCTTTTCCCCATATAGATACTCTGGTTGATAATACTATGAAGAATTATCTATTTTCTTCCATGGATAAATTTTTAGTGTATGACCAAATAAAAATGGCACTAGAAGACATGGAAAAAAATAACCTTGGTCATAATGTGGGGAACCTTTTGCTATAAGGTGATGCCATTTGGACTAAAAAATGTAGGGGCAACTTATCAGAGGGCAATGGTCACTCTATTCTGCTATATGATGCACAGAAAGATAAAAATATATGTGGATGATATGATTGTCAAATTACCTCAAGAGGAAGGACATGTTGCATATTTATGAAAGTTGTTTAAAGACTAAGAAAGTACCAGTTGAAGTTGAATCCTGCAAAATGCACTTTAGTTCAAGGTTAAGAAAGTTATTAGGTTTCATTGTGAGTGAAAAAGGGATTGAAGTTGATCCAGATAAAAATAAAGCCATCCAAGAATTACCATCCTATGTATGCAAAAAGTGGTACGAAGTTTCTTGAGGAGGTTAAATTACATTGTCAGATTCATATCCTAACTCATAAATAAGTGCGACAAATTATTTTGGTTATTGTAAAAACAAAACCTTAGTGAATGGAATGAAATATGCCAAAAAGTATTTGAAAAAGTTAAGCATTATCTTTGTAATCCACTAGTGTTGATACCACCTATAGTAGGATGACCTTTGATTTTGTACTTGTCAGTGTCTGAAAGGTCTATAGGTTGTGTGCCCGGACAGCAAGATGAAATAGGAAAAAAGGAGTGAGCTATTTATTACCTCGCAGGAAATTTTTTAACTATGAGGTAAACTATTCTCAAATAGAAAAGACATGTGCCCTAGTTTGGGCTGCAAAAAAGCTCTGATAATATATGTTGTATCATACCACCTGGCTGATCATAAAAATGGCCTCGATCAAATATCTATTCGAAGCACCGACTTTGTCAGAAAGGATAGCTAGTTGACAAGTTTTGCTATCAAAATATGATATGGTTTATATGAGTCAAAAGGCGATAAAGGGAGTGTTATTGCTAAATTCCTAGCAAGCTGGCACTTAATGATTTCAGGTATTGAATTTTGACTTTCCTGTAAGGATTTAATGAATATTTTTGTGGAAGAAGAAGGAGAGTCATTGAAGGAATTAAAATGGACAATGTATTTCAATGGAGCATCAAATGCTTTAGGCCATGGAATCAGGGCAATCTTAATATCTCTAAAAAGAGTTACTGCTTAATTGGACTTCGATTATACAAACAATGTAGCAGAATATGAAGCATGTGTTATGGGACTTCAGGTAGCTATAGAGAAAAAAGCTTAATTATTAAAAGTATATAGGGACTCGGCCTTAGAGATTTATCAATTGTGCGGAGAATAAAAAACTAGAGATTCGAGGATGCAACAATATAGAAAGATAATTCTAGAATTGCTTAAAAAGTTTAAGAATGTAGAATTTATTCATCTGACTCGAGACGTTAATCAAATGGCTGATGTTTTAGCCACATTGGCTTTGATGTTTAAAGTAAATGAGGGTTAAAAGGTAATACCAATTTAGATAAGCATATATGAGTCTCCTACCTACTGTTTTAATTTCAAAATGGAAGCATATGGTCTCCCATGGTATCACAACATCAAAAGATATCTCAAGGATCGAGCATACCCGAATAATGCCTCTGAGATTGATAAATGAACTTTAAGTAGGTTGGCAATGAATTTTGTTTGGATGGAAAGATTCTTTACAAGAAGAGTTATGATCAAGTGTTATTAAGGTGTGTTGATGCTCCCGAAGCACAGAAGATATTGGAAGAAGTGCATGAGGGGATTTGCAATATCCATGCGAATGGACACAAAATGGTGAAGCAAATCATGAGATTGGGTTAATTCTGGATGACCATGGAAACTAATTGTATTAAATATGCCTGAAAGTGTTATAAATGCCAAGTCTATGCTGACAAGATCCATGTACCATGGTACCATGGTATTGTATGTCATAAAGTGTCATAAATCCCTTCGCTATTGCATGTCATAACTGCACCATGGTCTTTCTCCATATGAGGCATGGATGTTTTTGGACCAATTACCCCTAAAACCTCAAACTGTCATCGCTTTATCTTGGTGGCTATTGATTACTTCACCAAATGGGTTGAAGTAGCCTCCTATACAAATGTGACAAGGCTGATGATGATAAAATTTTTGAGGACTAACATTATTTATCGATATGTGATCCCTGAAAGAATTATAAAAGATAACGCCTCCAATTTGAATAATAAATTAATGATAGAGGTGTATACCCAGCTTAAAATTTCTCATCATAATTCAGTGACATACCGTCTAAAGATGAATAGAGCTGTAGAGGTAGCTAATAAAAATATTAAAAAAATTATAGGGAAGATGGTAGAAACCTATAAAGATTCGTATAAGAAGCTCCCCTTTGCCCTTTTAGCTTATAGAACTTCAGTCCGAACTTCAATTGGGGCAATGCCTTAGTCGTTAGTCTATGGTATATAGGTTGTCTTACCAATTAAAGTGGAAAACCTTTCACTTTAAGTTTTAATGGAAAACCAAGTTGGAAAAAGCCGAATAGGTTCAAGATTGTTATAAGCAACTAAATTTCATTGAAGAAAAAAAAGGCTAAAAGCTATTTAACATAGGCAGATGTACTAAAAAAGAATGTTGAGAGTGCGCATGATAAGAAAATTCATCCCAGGAAATTCCATAAGAGAGAATTGGTACTAAGAAAAATCTTGCTAGGATAAAAAGATCCTCGAGGCAAATGAGCACCCAATTAGGAAAGGCCTTATGTTGTCCAGAAGACATTTCAAGAGAAGCATTGGTATTGGTAGAGATGGATGGAGGAATTCTACCAAACCCCATTAATTCATATAATGTAAAAAGTATTATGCTTAAAAAAAGTATGAAAACCCAAAAAGACATCTGTTTAAAAAAATATATAAAAGAAACAAAAAAATAAAAAATGGATGAAAACTTGAAAAGGCGTCCATTTAAAAAAAAAATCAAATGAAAACCTAAAAAAGGTATCTAATCAAAAGTGGTATAAGGGAGAGATTTTAAGCTTAAAGGCTCAAAGCGATAGCTTAAACATTTGAAAAGAATAGATAAAGCATAATTTACCAGAAGACTAAGTTTAAAGAAGGCATAATATGATCAGAGGCATTTTTAATAGATGGATCTTCCTGAAAGTAAACTTTTCGTTTAAAAGAAATCTTTGAAAAACTGAATGGGAGATCTCACTTATCTGAGTAATATCCAAATCTCTTTTGTATTTTACCATTATTTTTAAAATAACCAATGTTGTATCTTTTTCCTTTATTGTAGTACAAGTACATATTTTCATTCATACCTTTGTTAATTAGTCTTTTGACCATGCTAACATTGCTGCTAGATGATAATTAATGTTTTGAGAAAATTAAAATTAAGAAAAGATGACAAATTGATTTCTTTGCATTACTTTGTACAAGATAAAAACATTTCAGGAATCTTAGTCAGTAATCCAAAGTTTTTCGAACATTCTAAAAAGAATTAGGCTGGCTGAACTACATATTTCCTATTATGCTATTCTTTTTCAGCCTGTATCAATTTGTTTTGGCTATTTATGGAAATTTTAGAAACCACATATTCCCTACCATGTTTTTTTTCTTCAGCCTGTATCAATTTATTCTAGCTATTAATGGGAAATTTTAGAGACCGTATATTCTCAATCATGTTCCTCTTTTTCAATTCCTAGATGATATTAGTACATAACTTAGTTTGACTTTTCTAGAATAAGTGTACCATGTCTATAATGACCTCTAAAGATGCCTTCAAATTCAAATTCAAGCGTTGGCTCCCTTTGCCAAAAAAAATGAGACCCCTAATGTTTCCTGAACATGTTTTCAATCTCCAAGCATAAATATGGGTCTATTCCATCAAGTGAAGGAGAAATATCTATCACATTTTCTCCAAAATAGGTTGGATTAGACATTGATAAAGAAAATTAAATCACGAAAATTCATCATATGCATTCCTCGTGCATTTGCATTCAAAATTGATATTTGCAGATCTTAAGTTGAAAAGAGCTTTTGGATATATCAAATGCTCTAAAAAAGAAAGGGAAAGCTCGTATTTCTTCAAGCAATCTAAATATGAAGCATTTTTACCATTTAACTTTATTGGTTTCATGCTGGTTAACTCTTTCGACCAAGGTTACATCTTGGTCAGCCTTTTAGGCCTAGGTTATATCCTGATCATTCTTCGTTTGACTATATCAGTTCTACCCTGGTTAACCTTTTAGACCTAGGATTATATCCTAGTCATTCTTCATTTGACTGTATCAATTTTACCCTAGTCATCCTTTCAGATCTAAGATTATATCCTAGTCACCCTTATTTAACTTATCGTCTTTATTCCAGTTAAACCTTACCTATGTTGATTTGCCGATTTCATCCCAATCAACTCTTACCTAAGTTAACTTATTGACTTCATCCCAGTCAGACCTTACCAATGTTGATTTGTCATTTTTATCCCAATCAACTCTTACCTAAGTTAACCTATCGGCTTTATCCTAGTTAACTTTTTTCATTTATTAACTTGTTTATTTTATCTCGGTCAACCATTTTTATTTGTTGACTTGTAGGTTTAATCCTGGTTAACCCGTACATTTCTTGACTTGTAGGTTTCATCCCAGTCAACCTTTACCTTTATTGACTTATTGGTTTTATCCTGATTAACCTTTTTTATATGTTGACTTATAGGTTTTATCTCGGCCAACCCATACCTTTGTTCACTTGTAGGTTTTGTCTTAGTCAACCTGTACCTTTGTTAACTTATCGATTTTATCCTGATCAACCCTTTTCATTTATTGACTTGTAGGTTTCATCTCGGTTAACCCTTTTAATTTATTAACTTATTGGTTTTATCTTGGTCAACCTTTTATTTTTGTTAACTCATAGATTTAGTCTCAGTTGACTATATCTTTGTTGACCTATAGGTTTTCCTGCGATCAACCTCTTACCTCTATTGACTTGTATGGTTTCATCCCAATCAGCTCTTTTTGTTTGTTGACCAGCATGGTTTTGTCTCACTAAGTAACCTATTGCCGTTTGTCTCAGTCTCGCTCTAATCACCGTTTAATTTAAGATTCCTCCATAGGGCTAATTAGCTTTTATTTTTGTTTTGAGTTTAGTTTTCAAAGCTTAATAACCCAAATGAAATCATGTCTATTTGGTATTTTGCCTTGTTTTTTATTCTCAGCAACAGTCAAAAAAGGGCAACTATAGACACTTAATTTTATTTATGTCTCATTTTTAATAATCCTGAATATCCAAGATCAAGAACTTAACAGCCATCCTCATTGGGACTGATATTTTGCAGATGAACAAGACATTTTTTAGACCTTTTTAGTCATAATGTTGGATAGCCGTAAGTTCACTTGACAAAAAAATGCCATTCAAAGACCGAGCTCGGGTGAAAAGACAAAATTCCAAAAGAAAATTTTGTTTTTAAATATTTTCTTACTGAATTTGGAAAATCATTCATGCAGATGATATAACAGTCAAATTTTCCATTTTCATGAATTTTTTGAGATTTTTTCGTAAAGCTTAAAAATTGACCATCATATTTTTTTACCGACACTTGTGCAGTATTCATGCTAATATGCATTCCAAAAAAATAAAAAATATTCAAGGAAAAATTTATATTGATATTTTATACCACAAGGTGTCAAGTTGTCTATTTTTATAATTAATTTTGAATTTTTCACAGTACAAAGAGTATTATACTTGTAAAATTTTTCCTAATAAAATTATTTTGAATTTTAAAATTTTATCTTTACCATTTTGCAAATCAATATTTTGGATAATATGTTTTATTTAATTCATTTTTTATAAGTTTTTATGTATTCTTTAAAATTTTTCGATCCTAAAATACGAGCTTTCTTTTAATATGTAAAATTTTTGATAGAATTTTCTTGACTTTTGAACTTCAAAATTCTTTAACTATTTTCATTTAACTACTATCAAATCAGTTTTTTGAAATTCATTTTATTTTATGAGTTTTATATTTTTTTTGAATTTTTTTTGTTTTTAAGATACGGAGTTTTTTACTCCATAAATATTTCCAAAAAAAATTTTGAGTTTAAGATTTTTAAAATTCATTAAATATTTTCATTAAATTTATATTAAATTAATTTTTTTAAAAATTCAATTTATTTTATGAGATTTATATTTTTTCCAAAAATAACAAATTTTTTCCATAAAAGTTTTTCTCGTAAAATTTTACGAGTTTTGGATTTTAATTTTTTTCTTCTTGCACATAAGACTTCTCAAGAATTTTCCTTATATGATCCAATACTTGAAATCTTTATAATTTTTTTTTAAATTTTATTAATTTTATTTTAGGCAAAATCTCCTTAATGAGCCTAAAAACTTTAAATTTTATAAATAGGCTAAATAAGCCCAATAATTTCTCAACAAGCCCAATGACCTTATTAAGTCCATTTTCTTGATTTTTCACCAAGCCCATTTCATTATCTAAAAGCCTACCAAGCCTGTCTTAATATTCAATTTTCCAATAAAGTCCACTAACTTTTACTTTTAATTTTTTATTTATTTTTATATCAATTATTTTGATTCAAATTTATTTATTTATTTTTTATGTAATTTTCATATGGTTAAATTCTTAATTGGATTCATCGAATTTCCAATTAGGCTTATGCACCTTATTGCATTTGTTTCTTTACTTCTAAGATTATGTTTACTTATAAATTCATAATGTAATTTTTCTTTTACATAATTAATTTTATAAATTGCGAATTTAGTTACATGAAACCTAATTTGGTTGGAATTATATTCTTTTCCAATTGATTTAGTATTTCGACTAATTCCATAAAGCTAACCAAAATCACCATTTCACCTAAACTAGCATAATCATGACAGTGAAGATGGTGGCTTGTTAGAAAAGGTGACAAAGGCATGAGCTTATGACAACATTTATTACTTGTCCAACCTAACAAGTAAACTAAAACATCAAATAAATTAAAAAAAAAGAAATTGAATGAAAAAAAAGCATGAATCTTCCCCTTATAAATAGAGAAGGATGTTATTTCATGGGTTTAGAATTTTCAGAAGCAAAAAAAAAAAAAAAGATAACACTTAAAAAAAATTTCAAGGCTTGTTATGGTATAATCTCCACTTAAATCTTTGAAGTTTTGTTTGTTTCATACATTTTCTTCTCTTTGGTGAGCCAAAAATATGCCTAAGTTCATGGATTTTTTTTATCCTTGTTGAAAGACTATCATAATGGCCATGAACTAATTTCCTTGATTTTGTTTTATTTTATTTTATTTTTCTTCTTGTTAGTAAATTATTTTTCTTCATGAATCATGTTTATGTTGATATGATATTGGTTTTAGCATTGTGTTTGTAATAAATATGCCCATATATTTTATTTCTTTTAGTGTTTTCTTGTTATTATGTTGAAATCACATGTTTATATACTTATTTTTTTAATTTTATCATATAATGGTGCTAATTTGTGTTAAATAAAATATGAATATGTGATTATTGAGTTTAAAGAAATTGATGGGTAGATGGTTTAGGTGTTGGCCGAAATTCATGTTTGTAAATGTGTTTTTGTGTTCATTTTGTAAATATAAAAAGTTTAGAGGCTAATTCGTAAAAAATATTAAAAAATAAAAAAAAATTTGTTTAGTCCTATATGCTTGGCCGATGCATATTTGCACCTTTAGGAGTGTATTTTATGCATTTATCAAGTTAAAATACATTTTTTTTAGTTTTGGGGTCTTTTGTAATTTTAAGAAGTTCAGGGACTTTTGTGTACATATTGAACAATTTATTCTAGGTGTAAAAAGAAGTGATCGAATCTTGCTTGTGATTTTTTTATGTGACTTTTGTGATTATTTTGATGTATTTGAAGCTTAATTTTACATTTTGATTTTTTTTTAAGTTTATGGACCTTTGTGTAAATATTGGAAAATTAATTCTAAGGGAAAAAAGAAGTGATCAAATCTTGCTTGTGATTTTTTTATGTGACTTTTGTGATTATTTTGATGTATGTGAAGCTTAATTTTACATTTTAATCATGTAGGGTCCAATTTGCAATTTTAGGAAAGTTTAGAGAGTAGTTTGCAAATAATAGAAAGTTTTTGTTTTATGGTCAAAGGATTTGACCGAAAGCTTCATGGATAACTTGGAAACTGATTTTGGGTATTTCATATCATGCTTTAGGTATTTTTCACACTTTATGGGGCATTTTGCAATTTCATAAAGTTTAGGGGCTAGTTTGCAAATAATGGAAAATTTTGTTTTTTGGTTAAAGGTGTTTGACCGAACCTTCATATGGATGTTCTTCTTATTTACATGCTGATTTTTACCTGATTACTTATATCTTGCGATGATTTAGGTTTTTTTTTTACTTAGGTACCTAAGTGTAAAATCAAAAAAGTTTAGGGACCTTCAGGGAAATCTAGCATTTTTAGGAAAAATAGGGTTATCTTTTGCATGAAATCATTCACTTAGATTATTTTAAATATTTTTAGCATTCCATTGGTCCTCCAGTGAGGTGCCAAAAATATTAAAACTTTTCGTACCCTTTTGGTTCTCCGTTAGGGTATGAAATATAATTTTTGAAAATTTAGGGACTTAATGGTATTTTTGCATGTTAGGTTATTTTAAAATTTAAATTTCTCATTTAGGGTGTTTTGGGTCAAAAATATATCTTTTTTAGTATTTTAAACCAATTTAAGACTAATATTTAATTTTGAGAAATTTAGGGATTCATTGGTAATTTGTGTACTTTAAGCCATTTTTGTAATCTAAATTACTCATTTAGAGCAAAAATCATCATTACTTATCTTTTTAGTGTCCATTAGGGGTACCATGATACTTTCTGATCGAAGGTATACCCCAAAGGCATTTTTGTAATTTTTTTCATCGGGATGCTTTTATGCCAAAGGTGGATGTTTAGGATTCATTTAGCCTTCTAAGGTCATTTTAGTCTCCATTAGGGGTACCAGGATACTTTCATGTCTAAGGTATACCTCATATTCATTTTCATAATTTTCCTCATCAAGATGCTTTTATGCCAAAGGTGAATGTTTAGATTCATTTAGTCTTTTAAGGTTATTTTTGTGTCCTTTGGGGGTATTGGGATACTTTCATGTCCAAGGTATACCCTAAGGGTATTTTCGTAATTTTTTCACTGGGATGCTTTTATGCCAAAGGTGAATGTTTAGGATTTGTTTAGCCTTCTAAAGTCATTTTAGTGTCCATTAGGGATGCTGGGATACTTTCATGTCGAAGGTATACCCTAGGGGCATTTTCATAATTTTTCATCGGGATGCTTTTATGCCGAAGGTGAATGTTTAGGATTCGTTTAGCCTTCTAAAGTCATTTTAGTGTTTATTAGGGATATCGGGATACTTTCATATTGAAGGTATACCTAGAGGCATTTTCGTAATTTTATTCACAGAGATGCTTTTATGCCAAAGGTGAATGTTTAGGATTCTTTTAACCTTTTAAGGTCATTTTAGCGTCTATTACGGGTATTAGGATGCTTTCACATCGAAGGTATACCATAGAGGTATTTTGGTAATTTTGCTAGAATCAAGTCCTATATGATTACAAGGATATTTTCATGTCTAAGGAAAACATTAAAAATAGGTTCCTCATTTTAGATTGTTATCAAGTTTTAGGAAGTTTTATAAATATTTTTAATAAAATATAAAATTTTCCTTTTAGAAAATTAAGGCAATGTCTCCAAGTTAAAATACTACATAGAATTTCTCCCAGAGAGGTTATATGGATTATTTTAATATCGAGATATCATTTTCAAAATGAAAATCGAGATTTTATAAATTTTTAAAAAATAATAATAAAAACGTTTGCATTCCTCGGGCCCTCCACCGGGGTGCAAAAGATATTTTTAACTTTAAAACCTCTTGTGTTCCTTTGGTTTTCCATTGGGATACAAAAGAGAATGATAACAAGGTTTTGTGTTCCATTGGTTCTCTGATCATATGCGTAAAATTTTGACTTTTTTTTTTTAAAATTAAAAAAAAAAACTGATTTTCCTAACACGGATAATAAATTTGCATTATTAATTATTATTTCGGGAATTTATAAGTAAATGCCATAAGTTGAAATTGAATAAAAATTAAGATTCAAGTTAACACGTAATTAATAAGGTACCGATTTTTGGGCACCATGAGAGAGTCGATCTCTCTTGCTATTGTAATCAACTCTTGAACCTTTTTATATGATCTTTAGTATGATCATGGGCCTCAGAATTAGTATTCTAGGGTTTCATAACCTTGAAAATACAAACTCTGATAGGTGACCAATCTCACCTAGCCTAAATGCATTGGTGGCGACTCCAAATAAATAGTTATTTCGTAATGACTATCTAGGGTTAAGTTGAGTGACCGACTCATCTCGATCACCCAGTCCCCAAAATAAGAAAATATCGATAATGATATGGCCTATAGAAACAAGAGAATATGAAATAGTGATAAATTTAACAAATATAGGAGCGAAGACCATTTTAGTCGGGCTTGGTCAGGATTCATATCCAAGCCACGCTGCGACAAGGTATACCTTCGACATGAAAGTATCTAGATTACCCTAAAGTACAAAACTTAGATTTATCAAAATTTCAATTTTATCAAAAATTTCAAAACTCATCCTAAGACCTAGTTTCGAAGAAAAGTATTAAACTTAGAATTAGAAGACTCAGACTTGGTCGAAGAGATTAAAATGTTCCCTAAAGTGCACCTTTGACATGAAAGTATCCTGATAACCCTAGAGGACTCGATTATATGATAAATTACTAAAATGTTCCTAAGGTATACCTTTGGCATGAAATATCTTGATTACCCTAAAAGACATGATAACATCATGAAATGACCAACCTATCCCTAAAGTACACCTTTGACATGAAAACATCCCGATGATTCTAAAGGATTCGATAACATCATGCAATGACCAACCTATCCCTAAAGTGCACTTTCAATATGAAAGTATCTCAAAGACCCTAAAAGACTCAATTCTTAAGTAAATTACTAAAATATCCCTAAAGGTATACTTTCGATATGAAAATATCTCTGTTACCTTGAAAGACTTAGTAATGATGTGGAATGACAATACCTTAAATAGGTCATTTGAACAACAAATATGACCTAAATTGCAAGAATTGCTAATAGTCCTTAATTTTATCCTTGCACTTTGGCCCTAAAATGGCAAAATATCTAAAATACCCTAAACGTGTAATTAAATGTTGAAATGACTCATTAACCCTACATTGCAAAGCTTTAAAAAATGGACTCCATACTTTCCTAATTTTTTTAATTTAATCCCTAAATGACCTAAAATTACAAACAAACATCAAACATATCAAAAACAACATGGAAAATTTACCTCAATGTCTTAGAACCATTTGGCCAAGCACCTTTGGTCTTAAAACAACTATATTCAATCTTACAAATAAGTCTTTAAACTTTATAAAATTATAAAATGATCCTTAAAAGACTAAAAATGTATGAAATACACTTAAACATACTAAAAATGCATGAATACACCCTTAAAGGTCCCAAATAGCATTCGACTAAGTATGGATGACCTTAGAATAATTTTTGCAATTTTACAATTTAGCCTTTATTTTTAAAAATTATAAAAAGGCGTAAAAATTAAAATCTTCACCAAAAGACCTTTATAAGATTCGGCCAAGCTTGGAAGTACCTATCTAAGGCCTTAAAAATTTTGAGAAAATTATTCTAAAGACCCCACAACTTTCAAATATTTCAAAATGGTCCTAAATGTTATTAAAATAAAAATGAAAATTTTACCAATGGCCATTAGCATGTTTGACCACCACCAAAAACACCTAATTTTTTTAAAATCCCTACATGCATAGAAAAATAAATATATATCCTAGCTACTGCAAACTAAAATTATCACTAATATGCATGTAATCATAAAACAAAATAGAATATATGAGCATACATTGTGAGAAATTTACATGAAAATACCAACGAAGATAGAACAAAAATAATATGAACATATTATTATACTAAAGCAAAAATTATTTCCATAAAAACATGATTTTAACCATAACTAAATCATTATTGAAGAAAATATGAATAAATAATCTACTAAAAAATGATGGTTGATGGCTTTCACACTTGGCCTTTAGATTTGGATTAATAAATGATGAACACAAGTAATCACCAAGCTCACCCAAAGGAAAGACAAATGAAAGGAAAATGAAAAAGATAAAATTTTTTGAAGTAAAACTAGCTTTTTAAGCTTGAAAAACTTAAAAATACTTCAAGAATCCTTAAGAAAAACCAATTATTTTGAAGAAAACTTCAAAGCCCTCAAATGAAGCATCTTTCCTGTACTTATAGAGGGAGGATTTGGCTAAGGGAGGGAAATCTTCCCTTGGTTGAATTTCACATTTTTTTCTTTTTTCTCCCAAGCATTTTAGTCATTTTCTTTGCTTGGTAGGTGGAATTAATTTAATGCTTAGGCATAATTCCTTGATTTTGTCATAATCCACCATGCATTAGTCAAACAATTTGTAAGCTAGCTATTTAGCTTTTATGATGAATATATGCCTAACATTATGGCACAGTTAAAATGAAACTAAATCAGTTAAAAGAAAATTCAATTCTAACAAAGTATATTTTTATGCAACTAAATTAGTAAATTATAAAAATAAAAACTATGTAGAAGAAAAGTTAATTTAAATTTACATGCATAAAAAAGTTTTGGAAGTGAAGAAATAAATAAAATCAAAATGCAATAACCTTAATTGGAAATTCCATGAACAGTGAATTGAAAGGATTAAATTGTAACAAATAAAAATTGAAGTGCTCCAGAAATAAAATAAAATTTCACATGATAAATTCAATTAAGAATTAAATCAAGTGAAAAATCCAATTAAAAATATATAGAGAAATTTTTAAACCAAAATAACTATTGTGAATGTATAAAGGAATTTATTAAAGAAAAGAAAAGAATTAGTGTACTTTGTTGGAAAATCAAAAGAAGATTGGGGGCTTGTTGGAAAAAACAAATAGGTTTTTTGGGCTTGTTAGAAAATCCAAATAGGCTTATTGGGCTTGCTAGAAATTCCAAATAGGTTTACTAGAAAATCCCAATTGGCCCTAAAGCCCATTAGAATTAAAATTCCCTTGGCCCATAAAAAATAAGTAAATAAAATAAGTGGTAATATATTTATCATGTAAGAGTTCAAATAAAAATTTCCAAGGGAAAATCCCAAGTGAAGGAAATTAATCAAATATACCCATTTATGGAAATTTGGAATAAAAATGTTTAGAAATAAGAAAATTTTAAAATATGGGGGCCCAAAAAGAGATTTGATGTACTATATGAAAACTTTCCTATTATGGGAAAATAAAATTATGGGAACATTTTTGAAAGAAAAGAAATGAAATTCTACACTTGGAAGTTTCTTATTTGTTAGTAAAAAATTTCATGGAATGGGAAATTCCATGTTTTAATCTTACTAAAATGCTTAAAAATTTCCCAAGTGTTGAATTCTAAAAAAATTATACCTAAGTTGGGAATTTTTGTGTGAAAAAAGGGCGATTAAAAATTTCCAAACTCGTAACAATTTACGAGAAAGATCTTTACATAAGAAAATTCATTTTTGAAAAAAAAGTAATTCATAAGATGACAACTATAGTTGTATTAATTTATTGAGAGTATTTGAAAAAGCTAAAAATTTTAAGCTTGGAAAATTTTAAAGAAAAATTACTAAATAAAAATTTTGTATTTTGAAAATAAGAAAATTCTAAAAATAGGCCCAGATTAAGAAGAATGAGCCAAACTTAACATTGCTCAAAATACTAATTGGTGGAAATAAAAATCTATAATCCGAAACAAACTTCACTAGAAAAACTTTCACAAGCGGGAAACTCGCTGTATTGTGAAAAATTCAAAATTAATTAATAATTTTAACAATTTTATACCTTGTGGTATAAATGCTAGTACAGATTTTTCTTAAACATTTAGATTTTTTGAGGTAAGTATTGGCATAAATACTAGGTATTAGTGAAAATATACGACAGTCGACTCATAAAATTTTATAAAATATCTAAAAAATTGTAAAAAATAGGACATCATGTCCAAAAATAAATTTAAAAAATCTACAAAAAGGCAATTAAAAGTTAGTTTTTTGCCTTAATAATCATTTTTTTGTCTAAAATTCATTCCTTATGACCCCTGAAATGGCAATTTTTAGTCATGTGCATGAGTGCCCATTTAATCATGACTAAATAGATCCTAAAAAGCTTAGTCTTCACAAGAAGGTCAACCTCCACCAAGATGATAACCGGACTTTTGATCTCGAATATTCTTAGACTATTAAAAAAAGACACTTCGATAAAATCAGGTATCTACAGCTACCCCTTTTTGGCTATTGTTGAGAATTAAGAATAGGTAAAAAAGACCATAGATAACCTTTTATTTGGGCCATGAGATCTTGGAAAGGTAAATTTAAATAAATTTGTAGCAAAATAAAATTTTTAGTGGAAAATTCAAAATAAACAAAGGGATAACCAAGGGCAAAACCTTAAGATGACCAGGGCAGAATCTAAGTCAAAAAGATTGACTAAGGCGAAACCATAATGGTTAAGGAAATGACTAAGGCTAAGCCATAATAGTCATAGGAGTAACCAGGGTGAAACCTAAGTTAAAAAGGATTAACGAAGGCAAAACCACGATAGTCAAGAAAATATCCAAGGTGGAACCATAATAGTCATAGGGATGACCAGGGCAAAACCCAAATTGAAAGGGATTGACTAGAGAAAAACCATGATAGTCAAGGAAATGACCAAGGTGGAACTATTATAGTCATAGGAATGACCAAGGCAAAACCTAAATCAAAAGGCTTGACCAATGCAAAACCACATAGTCAAAGGGATGATCAGGGCAAAACCATAATAGTCATAAAGGTGACTAAGGTGAAACCTAAGTCAAAAGGTTTGACCAGGGCAAAACCATGATATTCAAAGAAATGACCAAGGTGAAACCATAATAGTCATAGGGGTGACCAGGGCAAAACCTAAGTTAAAAAGGATTGACTACGGTAAAACCATGATAGTCAAGGATATGACTAGGGCAGAACCATAATAGTCATAAGAATGACCTAGGCAATGCTTAAATCAAAAGGTTTAATCAGGGTGAAACCATAATAGTTAAATTGATCACTAAGGTGAACCATAATAGTCATAGAGGTGACTAGGATGAAACCTAAGTCGAAAGGTTTAACCATAGTGAAACCATAATAGTTAAATTGATGACTAAGGTGAAACCATAATAGTCATAGAGGTGACTAGGATGAAACCTAAGTTGAAAGGTTTGACCAGGGTGAAACCATAATAGTCAAAGAAATGACTAGCCAAAACCATAAAAGTCATTGTGTAACCAGGGCAGAACCTAAGTTAAAAAGGTTAACCAGGGTGAAACCATGTAGTCAACTTTATATGGAGGCAATATCTAATATTCAATTTGGCTTGAAAGCATGCAAGATTTATCCTTTAGTCTTGAAGGACTAGACATACCTAAATAATTGTGGCTTTTCCATAATATCACCTTTAATTTTTTATCTGCGAGTCATTGAATGCATAAAAAAATCATGCAAAGTGTATATGATGAATTTCTCATGATGACTTTATATTTTTTGATTTATGGGTTTTGCTATTATTAATTATGGACAGCCTCTGATCCAGGCTATTTTTGGAGTTAAAGGCATTTTTAAAAAATATTGTAGGTATCTTTTTTTCTTTTGGTGAAATAAGCTTAAGCCTGTCCTTGATTTTTCCTTTTAAAGAATTTTCTAAAGGGACTTATCTTTTTTCAAACTAGGGATATTCTTTAACCATATCTCCTAGATTCTTTTTCTCGAGTTCTATTCAAAAGCATTATCCATTTACTATAATCCTTCTTAGAATGTCAAAAAAATTTTGAAATATTAACTAAGGTTTTTATAATGTTTTAACCTAGTTCTAAAGTAATGCGAAGAAATCTGTTTTTATTCTTTCTAAACTGTTAATCATCATTTATCAGAAATATAGAATGGCTAAAAAGGAATCTGATAAAGGTGTGGATAAAAAAGCATTGGTATTTTAATAAGAGGAGGAAATACAACTTTAACTTCTTAAAAAAATATGAGGTATAAAAAAACTTGGTATTGCTTTAAATATTAGATAGACAAAATCTCCCACTTAGTTTTTTAAAGGTTTTTTCTGAATGGGATATGCACTCTTGCGTAGACCAATCTCTTGAGGATATATTTAATTATGCCATGCCTTCCTTTTCTAGTTTTAACCTTTTAGCAAATTTTGTTTTATTCATTCATCCTCAAGTGCTTAAGTCACTCTTTTGGGGTTTTTAAATCGATGCCTTACCCTTTTATTACCTTTTTCTTTATCTTTGTCTAGAAACTCTTTGGGATTTTCATCTAAAGCCATTTTTTTCAAATGAGATTACCTTCTATGCATAATGTTTTTTTACATTATCAGAGTTGAAAAGGTTCAGTAAGGTAACCCTATCTATTTTTGCCAAAATCAATGCTCTTTTTAAAAATGCCTTTTGAACCATGTAAGGCTTTTTCCAATTAGGCACCCATTTGTGCCATGAACCTTTTTAGATGGGAAGGATTTTCTTTAGTACTAATTCCTCTTTATCAAATTTCCATAGGCAGAGTTTCTTATCTTGGGCCCTCGTAATCCTTTTTTGGTACATTTGTCCATATTGGATTACCTTTAACCATTTTTCTTTGATAAAATTCAACTTTTCATAATTACGCCAAACCTATTTGACTTTTTCTGACTTAGCTTCCATTAGCACTTAGAGTTAGGGGATTTTGACTTTAACTGGTAGAATAGCCTCTGTGCCATAGACCAATAAGCAAGGTGTAGCCTTAATGGAAGTTTGGACATGGTTTGATAGCCAATGAGGTAAAAGGGAATTTCTCATGCCAATTTTTAAAGGTTTCCGCCATTTTCCCCATAATCTTCCTAATGTTTTTATTGGCTACCTTAATAGCTCTGTTCATTTTGGATGGTATGTCACTAAATTGTATGTGAGATTTTGAGTTGGGTGCATACCTCTTTCATCATTTTGTCCTTCAAATTAGAGGTATTATCTGTTATAATCCTTTCAAAAATTCCATATTAATAAATGATATTGCTTTTAAGATTTTGCACACCACTGTCTTCGTCACTTTCGCATAGGAGGCTGCTTCAACCCACTTAGTGAAATAATCAATGGCCATGGAAAGGAAACGATGATAATTCAATGCTTTAAGAGTAATTGGCCTAATAATGTCCATGCCCCACAATGAAAAGGGCCAAGAAGCATATGAATCTTATCTACATAAATCTGAACTTGTAACATCTTTGGACTGCTTAATATAGTCATTCTCTATGGTTATCCAAAAACATCCTAACCTTATATCTGTCTTGCTATTTTGTACCCATTAGCATGAATTCTGCAAATCCATTCATGTATGTCTTATTGGATTCTTTATGCTTTAAAAGCGTCTATATATTTTATTAATGTTTGATCATGACTTTTTCGTATAAGACCTCACCATCCAAAAGAAACTTATTGCAACCTCTTTAATCTTTTTTTGTTATTTTTGATCACATTGTCTAGCTATTCTCGATCTTTAAGGTACCTTTTAATGTCATTATCCAAGGGAGGCCATCTGTTTTTATCCTAATATTTTAATAATGCGTAAGAGATTCATACAAACTCATTTGCATTGGGGTCATTTTTTTTCTTTATTTACTTTAAACATTAAAGCAAGGGTGGCTAGAGCATTTGCCATTTGATTTTTGTCTTGAAGTAAATGAATAAAATCTACTTTTTCAAATTCTTCTAACAATTCTCAAATCAACTTCCTATATTACAATAGTCTCCAGTCTCAAGTTTCCTACTCCTCATGCAATTGATAAATAACCAAAGCTGAATCCCCAAAAACCTTAAACATTTTGGCCTTTTTTTCAATAGCTGTGCGAAGTCCTATAACACATGCCTTGTATTCTACCACATTATTTGTGCAATCAAAATCCAATTTGGCCATCAAGGGATAATAGTTCTCTTCCGAGGATATCAAAATTGGCCTAATTCCATGACCCAAAGCATTTAAAGCTTCAATAAAATACGTCTCCCAGATTAACTTGTCAGGCTGCTCTCTCTCTTTTTTATTTAGGATATTCATCAAGTCTTCTTCAAGAAAATTAAAATTCGAAGGTTAATAATCATTAGGTGCTTGGCTTGCTAGGAATTCAACTAAGGCACTTCCTTTTATGACTTTTTGACTCATGAAAATTATGTCATATTCTAATAACAAGACCTGCCATCTAGCTATTTGTGCTAATAATGTTGGCTCTTGAAGAGGTGCTTGATCAAGTTCATCTTAATAATTAGCCACATGGTGTGGTACATCATATATTGTTGAAATTCTTTACTGTCCAAGCTAAAGTGCAATATATCTTTTCTTCTTAGGAGTAATATACCTCATAATCCATAAACATTTTACTAAGGTAATAGATGGCTCTCTCTTTCTTTCTAGTTTCATCATCTTGCCCTAGATGCATCATATTGACTTTCCAAACATAATAAGGTACAATACAAGTGATTACCTCAAAATTGGTGGTACTAGAACTAATGGATTCAACAAGTAATGCTTTACTTTCTCAAATACCCTTTGACAATCTTTATCCTATTCCCTTGAATTATGTTTTTAGAGTAGCCAAAAAATCAGATCACATTTATCCATAAGCTAGGAAATAGAACAGGCGATGTAATTTAATCTCTCAAAAAAACTTCTCGCTTCTTTTTATGTGCATGAAAGTGGTAATTCTTAAATTGCTTTAATCTTATTGGGTTAACCTCAATCCTTTTATTCACTTTCTACAAAGCCTAAAACTTTCCTGATCTTACTCTAAAGGTATATTTTGCTAAATTTAACTTCAATTGGTATTTTCTCATCCTTTCAAACAAATTTATAAATCTTTTACATGCCCCTCTTCTTGGGGTGATTCGGTGATCATATCGTCCATATATACTTTAACTTTTTGATGCATAATGTCATGGAATAAGATGACCATTGCCTTTTGATGGGTCACCCTAGCATTTTGAACCTAAACGACATAACTTTATAACAAAAGGTACCCACATATTGACAAATATGGTCTTCTCTATATCTTCTACTGCCATTTTAATCTAGATTTACCTTGAGAATCCATCCATGAAAGAGAATAGATAGTTCTTCATGATGTTATCAACTAGAGTGTCAATATAGGGAAAATTATTTTTCAACCATGCCTGATTCAAATCCTGTAATTACTCGCATCTTAACTTTTCCATCTGTTTTTAGAACCAGGATGATATTTGCAACCCAGTCTAGATGTTTTGCCACCTTAAAAAATTCGATCTTGAATTATTTTTTCACCTTCACTTTAACCTTCAAAAGTATTTTTAGCTTCATTCTTCTTAACTTTTGCTGAACTAGATTATATTCTAATCTCAAAGGTAACTTATAGACCACAATCCCTGTATCTAGGCCCAGCATATCTTGGAATGACCTTGTAAAGATATCTCAAAAATCTTGGAGTAGACTTATCAACTTTTCTTTGGTAACGAGCATGATAATGATCCTTTTTCTATAACTCTTTTCTATCATTATCCTTTAAGTTTATAACCTTTGTGGTTTTTTTATGGGCATTATTCCCCCATCTTCATGCTCGATTAATTTTAATAGATGAAGAGGCAAAGTGTAATCATTAATATCCTCTTTGAGATCAACCTTTTTTAAGCAAACAGACTATTTAAAATTGTCTTCCAAATCTTATATGAAATTATCCACTTCTCTTTTATTAAAAAATCTGTAAAGGTACTGAAAGGGAAATAATTGGCAAAAAAAACCACATTGTGATCTATGGTTGTGCATGTAAAAAGAAAAAAAAGTATTGGTATGAATCAAATTCATAAAAGATGATATGCATCTCATTTTTTAAAATGATGATTTAGCATTTTAGGCCCTTTACAAAAAGATCTTTAAATGTCTTTGGGCTGAGGCAAATAAGTGGAGTTCTTGGAAATACTCTAGAATTAGCCTAGACACTATAGTTCTCTTGATAATAGTCTAATTTTTCCAAACACATCTAGAAAGGTGTAAGCAGATTCTATGATTATATTCTATTTCTATTAAAATCTCCCTAAAGCTTGATTTATCAACATCACAACATCTTTTGCCTTTTTTTCTTTGGTCCTTGGGTTAATAATGCATTTATGGCAAAAAATTTCCTTACTGAGGGGTAAAAAGCTTAATTCTAGCTCGACTCATGCCCTATGGTCCTAGTCAACTTCTTTACTTGAGGTTTGTTTTTAAACTTTTTTTTCTGATTCTACTCTGGCTTAAAACCCAATCCATGCCTGCCCTTCTTACTAGTTACCTTTATGGATCGAATCATCATCTACAAATACTTTTTGAATCCATTTTTAACTCGGGCACCCTTTTTTACCATAAGCTTAAGGCTTATGCAATGCTCTTCAAGAGTTAGGTTTTGGAATTTGAGATCCCTCCATGATGTAAGAAATATTAACAAATTTGAAGGCCTTAAAATTACATTCTTCAGCCTTGGTATTTGCTTTGATATATAGGGCTTCAATGGAAGTATGGCTATCATATGCTCCTTCCTAGATAGGCTGACCACCTTCTCATCTACTATGAATTTGACATTTTAATGAAGAAATAATGGTTCAATGCTATAAAGTGGATCCATGGCTAGCCCAATAAGTAACTATATGCAGGGCGATATCCATCACATGGAATTCTACTTAGAATAGGCAAGGATTAACATTTAAAGTGATTGATATGGTTCTTTTAAATTCTTATGTTGTCTTATCAAAAGCCTTAACAACCCTATGGCTATGCTTAATCTGAGCAATGTCAACTGACAATCGGGAAAAGTGACTAACTGTATCATGTTAAAAGCTAACCCATTATCAATAAGGACCCTAAGTGGCATGGTCCCTTTATAGTAAGTTGTCACATGAAGAGCTTTTGTTGAAGTGGTTCCTCCTTAAGAGATCTCTTTGTTACTAAACACGATAAAGTTGTTAATGATGAGGTTGTTCACCAGGCGATCAAGATTATTTATCAAGATATCATACAAAACATATGCCTTAATGAGCACCTTTAATAAAGCATTATAGTGTGGCTCTGAACTAAGCAACAGGGTCAACACAAAGATTTTTTTCAGTTGTTGTTTTAGTTATTCCATGATACTATACTCATTGTGTTTTATAAACTTGAACAATTTAGTTACCTCATTTTTTTCACCAGTTTTTGAACTTCTATTAGGTGTTTTCAATTATAATGGCTTTCTCGGGCCTTCATTCATTAGCCTTTGCCTTCACACCAGTTTCACTAGTTTTAGGACAATAACAGTAACCACTTTAGGTCACATGGTTAATTCACGTGATGTCGATAGCAACTAATTAGCTCATGATAGCCTTTAAAGTTGTTACTCTACCATTATATTTTTATAGCACGCGTTTATTATCTTTGTATAGAAAGGGTGGTATGATTCTAATAATGAGTTTGATAACGATTTTAACCTTCGAATGAGTATCCTTCGATTGGTTGCAGTTAATAATAAAAGGGTGACCAACCTCATATGGTGGTAGTGATGGTCCCTTGCTTGTTATATTAATTGAATTTTTTTCTTAAGCAGTTCCCTCAAAAAATTTGATTTTACCATTATTCATTATCTTTTGAATTATGGCTAAAAGCTCTGGACAACTTTGTAGGGTATGTCCTTAGGTTATATGGAAACTTGCAGAAATTGGTCACAAGATTTAATAGATTTTATGTATTTCTATGGTTTTAACTAAGGAGTCCAGCTTCAGTTAGGATCACCCAAACCTTTTCCATCAAGGTTCTAACATTTTAAACATTTGCCTTAACCCCGCGCTCTTCCTTGGTGATTATAGCATTAACTCTGAGTTCATGGTAGATTAGTAAAGGGTTTATTGCAACAGTAGGTTATGATTTTGTGACATGCCTTTTACCTTACACACAACCCCTTGAATTGCTTAGATGGTGACATGCACAACTTAAAAAGAATTGACTTTGGGTTATCCCTTGATTAGGATTTGGATTAGTTGTGATGAGATGGCAATGGTCCAACTAGTCTTGATGGCCATCATGAAGTTTTAGGCTAGGCATGATTAGATGCCTACTGAAAATGATATTATGAGTTACAGAATATGAAACATTGATTTCAAGGTCTAAAGAATCGTCGATTGGGTTTGTAAATTGGTTACATGTAGAGAATGATTAACACCCCTACGATGCCCAAAATCAGTATCTGCTAGCCATGTCTTACATTGGTTTTGATTTTTTCAGTTTTAACTTGTCATTATTTTGGTATAATCCAATTTTAGTGCATGAATTTTGTATGAAAATTGTAGACCTAGGTTTTAAGGAAAATTTTAATCACATATGTGCCCTAAAGATATAGGGAACATAGGGATTTTTTGTTAAAAATGATTTTCAGATTTAATTTTGAAAATTGGATATTCTGTGTCAGACACTAAAGAGATATCAACGCAGAACATTGCCTTATAATTTTTAAAAGTAATTTAGAGATATATATGCAGAATGGACATCCCAAAAGGAAATGTGTTCTTTAAACAAAAAAGCATATAATAATGTTGCTTGAAAATGAATACAAAAGCATAAAATGAAGGACATTAGAATGTATCTAGTAATTGCCTTTGATTATTGAGGAATAATCAAGATAACAACTTTAAGACGTGTTTGAGCTGGATGGTCATTTAGGGTATGGAAAAAAAGGTTTCAATTTAAAAGATCGAAGAAGTTTAAAAGAGGGAATTCAAAATTTTTGAGTGAAAAGTAGGTTTGGAGTATCCCCACAGAGAATAGGGTTGTAGTGTCCTTAATGATGAAAATTTTAGTGATTTTTGAAATTTGAATGAAGTCTGTAAAAGTAGGGTTAGAGTATCCCTTCAAAGCACATGGTTGAAGTATCCTTGAAGGTGAAAATTTTAAGATTTTTTTGAAAAAACGAAAGGAATTTTTTTAATGAAAATGAGTAGTTTAAAATTGAAACTGGTGATTCAAATAAAATGTGAAATTAGTTTTTTTTGTTTGGCCTTGATTTGAGTCTTGTAGGTTTCGTTTTATGGCACTCAAGTTTATAGGGAATTAATTGGAGCATTTCAAGATGTTTGCATGTCTCGAAAAAGTAGTTTAGGAAATTAGTCTACTTTTTAAATCTAAAAATAGGGGACATCATTGTGCTGTCACCCTTTTCGAATTTGTACTAAGTTTGTTCAAAAAGTTTAAGGGGTAAACAGGGTACCATTAGAGAGTAACTTGATGAGAATTAATATAAAATTTTTTTAAAAATCCTAGAATACCACATTCTAGGTGGAATTAAGTTTTTAAATTGGGTTTATTTCAACACTGGTAGCACGTGTAGAAGAAAAGGTGTGACAAAATTTGAAAAATCACTTTAAACTCATTTAGAATTATTAAATCACAAAAGATACCATTACAAAAAGGGAATTTCATGTAATGTTTAGGAAAAATATTTTAAAAATCTAGAAAATCATCCGATAGGATGGAATGGCCTAAACAAAATGCAAATCACTGATTTCGGGAATTTTTGACATCACTGGTTCAAAAAATCATAACTCTCTCATCTAAAATTATTTGAGGGCAAATGAGACACCATTGGTGATTCGATGCCTTTTAAGGAAAAATTTTGAAAATTTTGGAAAAATGTTTTAAGAATCAAAATGGTTTTTCAAGTTGTGCCTATAGTGTTGCCAAGGCAGAACATGGAAGTTTTTCGATTTTCAAGTTTTTAAAGACTAGGCTCAAGTTATGGACATCCAAATATCTATAACAAAGAGGGCTAATGACAATGGTTCACAAGCTTTAGCACAATCCCAGAGTAATTTGGGATAATGGAATAGCCCATTAACCAAAGTCATTAGCAAGGGCATTAGATCTTGAGAGCAAGGCATAAACACTTTAAAACAGGTAAAAATGCTATTTTATTTTGAAAAACAGAATTTTAACCTCATTTAACCATGGATCCAAATATGAATGGCTTGATTTTTTTCCCAAGATTAAAGGACCAATTATTGAAAACAGTAAATCCATGCTAATCTTTATTTATTATAGGTATTATGAACTTAACTTGGGGGTTTAAAAAAAAGATTTTGCAATACAAACAAGACATTAAGTAAGCATCTTTAGTCATATGAGACACTTAAGCATGACATCAAATGATAAGAACATGCTAAAACATCAACAAGGTATTATTTTTATAAAAAAAAAATGTCAAGAATGCAAAAATATATAAGTGATGCATGAACATACTAGAATGAGTTGATGGAGACATAAAACCTAATATGATCATAAAAGAAAGTGTTTTCATGACATAAATATATGGTGGAAGTTTTATGACAACATGAAGCCATGATTTTTTGTTATGAAAAATGCACGAACATGATAAAATATATATAAAGGCATGGAATATGATATGAGCATAAAGGAAGATGTTTTCATGATATGGGCAAAGTCATAAGCAACACAAACACATAGTTTTTAAGCATGAACAAATGACAAAATCATAAGCTCATGAACAAGACATCAAATAGAATGCAGAAATTCTATAAACAGTCATGGTTACATCAAAGTGTCACTAATATGTTGAAACACACGAAAATGGCAATAAAATAAGAAAATAAGTGAAGAAAATATGCCAACAAAAGCTGTAGGAGCTTTTCTTTCCATAAGGTAAATTTTTTTAAGCAAAAAATGTTGCATTTAAAGCTTTTTCTTACTTGCTATAAGTTAGCAAGAAGATAAACTAGCAAAAATGGCTTAAGAAGGTATTATAGAGGTGTTTTTCTTAGGTGGTATGGAAGGTTAAGAAAGGGAAGTGTTTGAGGTTTCTTAAAGGCCATGGCATGTAAAGAGAATGTCAAAAAGTTACTGAGAATATGAAAGCTGAGTGTGCATGAGTGTTTAACCAAAGTTGGTCTCATATGATCGTGTGAATAGTTGGGACAAAATACAAAAAATAAGTGCATTTTTTAGTTTTGGTGCATGTACCTTTAATGTGGACAAGGTATTATGCTTAGCTACCATTCAAATTCATTGGCTTGCTTAGCAACAATAGTGGACCAAGGCCGCTTTAGATAGATGAGCAATGAGAAAGATCAATCTTACCCTCTAACAAAGTGCATTAAGTCATAAAAATATCACTTGTCATGGTTATTTGGGCTTAAAAATACGTAATTGATCCAATCACAAGTCAAATGTTGAGGCCTGGTATGAATTTGGATGAATTTTTTATGGCAAAAACATGTCCAAATTAGATTTTTGAATTAACGATGCAAAGGCTAAAAATACCCCAAACTAGAAAAATAGCCCATAGGTATCAATACTATGAGCATTGTATTAAGACCCAGATAAATTTTCCTTGCTTGTATCAACACAAAGAAACCTGTATCGATACCTAAAGCAATTTTTGTTCTTATTCATATGGATACAAAGAACTGTGTTATTTTAGCTACAATATAAACTAGTATTGATACAAACTCTTTTGGTATCGATGCACTAAGTAAGGGTATTAATACTTTACCTTT
The DNA here is from genome assembly GCA_038381835.1 of Adansonia madagascariensis. NCBI lineage: Eukaryota > Viridiplantae > Streptophyta > Magnoliopsida > Malvales > Malvaceae > Adansonia > Adansonia madagascariensis. Next base: position 65,667 of record JBBYHL010206975.1, read on the forward strand.
TGCATCGATACCAAAAAAATGAGGTTTTGGGTGTATTGTTTCCTTACCTTTTTGACCTTTTAAACCTCTCATCTTAGTTGGGAATGATGGGTAACTAACCCATCTTATCTTAATAACTATGATGATGCCATTAATAGTGACATCTGATGCTTTGAATGTTGGCCTAGACAAAATAGGATGTTTACAGTTGCCTCTCTTTGACCGCAGTTGAGTATCAAAAATAGGGCAAAGATAAATAGACACCATTTAACTCAAGGTCAGATGATGCTTCTTGAGTGCCTACAAAAATAAGATCTAGTTAATGTTTCATTATTATGGGTACAATCTATTAACAATGATTTTGATAAAAGTCTAAATAAGTTTTTGTAAGGTTTAACCTCTATATTAAGCTTTTGGATTTTTTAGGGTTTGACCCTTATATAGGTGCTAGCTGATTTTGACTTTGACTCGATAGATGCCTAGCTCTTTATGGATAAACCCGACTGATGCTTAGTTTTTTATGGAAAGAGTTTATTGGTGTTCAATTCTTTATGGACAGACTCTACTGGTGCCCAACTCTTTGTAGATAGACTCGAATAATGGCTAATTCTTTATGGATAAACTCATTAGTACCCAGCTCTTTGTGGACTGACTCGATTTATGCCTTAACTATTTATGCATAGATTCAATTAGTGATGAACTTTTTATGGATAGACTCGACTGATTCCCAATTCTTATGCATAGATGTCTAGCTATTTATGGACAAGAAGGGATATATGTCTAGTTCTTTGTAGAATGAAAGGGATAGGCATCTAGCTCTTTGTCGACAGAAAGTGATATATGCCCAGTTCTTTGTAGACTAAAGGGGATAGGCATCTAGCTCTTGGTGGACTGAAAGGAATAAGATTGTAGCTTTTTATGGACTAAAGTGTGTGAGTTTAGATATCTTACCTGGATGGCTTTCCAATTTGTAAGTTCATAGGGTCAAGAATTCATACATAAAGCCCTTAGGGGCTTTATAGAAGCAGGAATCTGTACTTGGGATTTTTTTGCAAGTTCAACTTTTAAGGTTAGAAGTTTGTACCCAAAAAATATTAATAACTGTATGAGGTGCATAAGGATGCAAATGCATTCATAAATGATGTAATATGATGATCTAAAAACCTAATCCGATTATTCGTTATGACATTTTAAGTCTCTTGCTCATCTAAGAGTTTAATTGTGTTCCCTCTTGTCCCAGGGTTTACCAATCTTGCTCTTGATCTGTAAAGGCTCTTAAATGTTCAAAGTTATTTCTAGAGGGTACGAATGGCTAGTAATTATGAAAGAAGGTTGCTAAGGATTTTTCAACTATATTTGCTCATAAATTTGGTAGACTCATTTTTTGGTTTGACTGAAGGGATTACTTTTGGCAGTCCAGGTTGACTGACCTGATTTTTTAGGGCACAAACTATTAGAAGGTGAAAAAGGGATTTATAGTTCTACTTTTCGGGTAAGGTTTGTTATGGAGAAGGTCTTAAACATGTTTTCAAAATGGAAAGGTCTAAGAGTAAAACTAACTGTGGTTCCAAGGTTTAATCTTAATCTTTGGATGTGAAATGAAGTTTCTATAAAGTTTCCATTTTTTTGAAATTATACTAGGAAATCCTCTTGCTAACTTGTGTCTATTTATCAAGCATTGCCAATTAAATGATAAACATGATGCACATGGATACACTATAAAAAGGAATTGAGAGAGAAATTAAGTAACTGTATTTTATTCTAAAGAAAAAAGTATAATTCATGAAAATTCTGAGGCATACAAAAAAGTTAAGAATAAATTTTTTAGAGGGCTAGCCCCTAATGCTAATGATATGAAGCTTAAATAAGTACTTTCGAAAACCTTTATTAAGTAACCAATCTATCCAATATCGATCAATCTATGAGAAAACTCTTCAAATTGACCCATGATGTGATGGTTACCTTGGGTTTAGGTGGCTATCACTTTTTTCTCTAGGTTTGTGCTAAAATAAGGTTTGGCAGGGTAGGTCAGAGTAGGATAGGTGGATCAAGTTATGATTTGTCATTTTTATCATGGTAAGATGAATAGGCTAGGTTAGTGCCAGTCTGGGCTGTTGATAGGTTGGATTTGATTAGGTTTGGGTAAGGAAGATTTTGGTCACTTAAGCTGCCCTTCCAAGTTTTCAACTTAAGCTGATTTATTTTTTAAAACCCCTTTTTAGGTTTTCATAGAAGGTTTTTTAGGGTTATAGGACACATTTTTAAGTTTTCACCCTAAAATCCTATTTAGGCACAGTATTTCTTGATGAAATTAGAGTTAATAGGGTTAGGCAAGTTGCCACAATCTATTTTGGTTAAGATTAGCCCTCTTTCTAAAAATTCTAATTAGGGTCCATTTTCTCTGAGCATCTTTATGGATTAAGAGGATTTGTTTGAGCACTAGATCATCTTATCAAAATTAACATAAATGGACCTTCTTGTTTTGGGCTCTCATTATATGCTTTTGGTACATTTGCCCATGAAAAATAGCTTGTTTCCTTTTCTTATTAATGAGATTATGTTACTTATATTGACCTTGACCTATTCTACTTTTTCAATTTATGATTCTATCAAGACCCTGAGTGAGGGAATTTTAATCTCGATGGGTAGCATAACGTTTATGCTGTAGACTAGGGAAAATGGGGTAGCATCTATAAAAGTTTGAATTGCTGTGCAATAACTGTGTAGTGCAAAAGGCAGCTTCTTATGCTAGTATCTGTATGTTCTAGCCATCTTCTCAACTATCTTTTTAATATTCTTGTTACCTGCTTTGACTACCTCATTCATTTTTGGTGATATGAAATTGAGTTATATACTAAATTTTGAATTGAGAACAAAATGCTTACATTATTTTGTTTTTAGGTTTCGTGCGTTATCTGTAATGATATGTTAAGGGAGCCTATATCTACAAATGATGTCTCATTTTACAAATTTACACACAACGGATCTAGTGACATTGGTAACGCTGCTTTTACCGACTTGGTGAAATAATCTATAGTGATTGGGATAAAACATTGCCTATTGGAAGCTTTAAAAGTGACAAGTCACGGGGCTTTCATAATATGCATAGGTGATGGGAAGACATGGAAGTTTTTTGAGTGGATTTGGCACTTGTGGCACTTTCAAGCATAGTCAATGCCATTTAGTATTAATTAGCATGCGTGCCGTAGATTCCCTCATGAACTTCTTTTTAGATTCTTTTAGCTTTAAAAGCATCCATACACTAGAGTAATACTTGATCCCAGTATTCTTGTATAAAATCCTATTATCTAGAATAAAGCTTGAAGCCATTATTTGGATGGTTTTCTTATCAATTTTAGTAGAATGCTTAGGATACTATTGATCTTTGATGTACTGAAGAATGTTATGGTACCATGGTAGTCCATCTTTTTTTTTTCTATGCTATGGCAATGGGTCAGAGCTTCATGGATGCTCATCTGAATAGGCGAGACCTTTGACTCTAGATTTACTTTGAACACTAAGGCTAAAGTTACACGACATCAACCATTTGGTCCTCTTCTCGAGGCAAATGTTGGAAGTTGATTTCATCGAAGTCTTATCTTAATTTGGAGATTAGCTTTTATATTGAACTATCTTAGCATCCCAAATCTCCTATCCTACTCAAAGCTAAGGGCTAAGTACCTAAATACTTACAGAGTTATAATACCTTTTTTGATGGCAGCTTTAGTCCCATGGCACAGGCTTTGTATTTGGCTATGTTGTTAGTACAGTTAAAGTTTAATCTGGCGATAAAGAGGTAGTAATTTCCATCAGGTAAACATATGCTAAAACATCAACAAGGTATTATTTTTATCAAAGAAACATGTCAAAAATGCAAAAACATATGAGTGATGCATGAGCATATTAGAATGAATTGATGGAGACATAAAACCTAATATGATCATAAAAGAAAGTGTTTTCATGGCATAAATATGTGGTGGAAGTTTAGTGACAGCATGAAGCCATGATTTCTAAGCAAGAAAAATGCATGAAAAAGCTAAAATATATAAAAAGGCATGGGATATGATATGAGCATAAAGGAAGATGTTTTCATGATATGGGCAAAGTAATGGGTAACATAAAGACATGGTTTTTAACCATGAAAACATGACAAAACATAAGCTCATGAACAAGACATCAAAGGGAATGTATAAATTCTATAAATGGATGGTTGCATCAAAGGGGTCACTAACATGATCAAACACATGGAAATGGCAACAAAATAAGAAAATAAGTGAAGAAAATATACCAACAAGAACTCTAGCAATTTTTTTTCCAAAAGATAGGTTTTTTCAAAGTTAAAGATGTTACCTTTGAAGCTTTTTCTTACATGCTATGAGTTAGCAAGAAGAATAAGCAGCAAAAATGGCTTAAGAGATGTTATAGAGGTGTTTTTCTTGGGTGGTATGGAGGGCTACCAAAATGAAAGTGTTTGAGGTTTTTCAAAGACATGGTGTGTAAAGAGAACGTAGGAAAGTTGCTGAGAATGTGAAAGTTGAGTACATGTAAATGTTCAACCAATGTTAGTCTTATGTGACCATGTGAATAGTTAGGACAAAATGCAAAAAGTAAGGGCATTTTGGAGTTCTGATGGATGTACCTCTAATGTGGACAAGGTACTATAGCTTCCATTCAAATTCTTTGGCTTGCTCAATAAAAATAGTGGATCATGGCCACTTTATGCGGTTAAGCAATAAGAAAAATCCATCTTGCCCTTTAACAAATTGCATTAAGTCATAAAAAGTCCCTTATCATGGTTATTTGGGCCTTAAAAAATATAATTAATTTAATCTCAAGTCTAATGCTAAGGCCTAGTATGAATTTGGATGATTTTGATGCCAAAAACATGTTAAAATCAGATTTTTGAACTAATGGTGCAAAGGCTGAAAAATATCCCAAACTGGAAAAAGCTTGTAAGTATTGATACAATAAACATTGTATCAAGACCTGGATAATTTTTTTCTTTCCTATATTAATACAAAGAAACCTATAGTGATATCTAAAGCAATTTTCATTCCTATTTGTATCGATATAAGGAACTATATATCCATACTTACCCTTAAGTATCGATACATTTTGGTATGGATACATTTTGGCTAAAATTTGTTATTTTAGCTACGACATAAGCTGGTATCGATACAAACTCTTTTGGTACCTATACACCAAGCAAGGGTATTGATACTTTGCCTTTTTTATCGATACCAAGAGTAAGGTTTTGGGCGTATCAATACCGAAAAGGCATGTATTGATACCCTTAGAAAAAATTATGAGTTTTTTATACCTTTAACCCTCTAACCCTCTCACTTTAGCTAACTTCGATGATTCCTTGGATAGTGACCTCCTATGGCATTATCAAATCAAAAGGCACTAACCTCGAGAAGACTTTGGACCTTTTTCTTAAAAGCTAGGTAGTTTTCAATGGAATGGCTCGCTACTCCAGTGTGATTTTTGTAGTATGCATTTGCATCCTACCATTTGGGGAAGTTACCTTCTATGGTGTAATGAAGACTGAAGCTACTAATCAGGCCTCTTGAAGCTTAGCATATATATCCTTATAGGAATAAGGAAGAGGGTCATAAAAAAGTCTTCATTGATCAACCTTTTCATCTGGTTGGTTGGAAATAGGTCTCGACTAATTTTGAAAGAGATTAGTGATGGTAGTTTATAGTGCTATTGGAGCAAGAGCCTACAGTGTAGTAAAAGAGTATATGTTATAGGCCCAATACCCTTAATTTTGGTAGTAAGGATAGGGTATTTAGTGTTATGTCTAGTTAGAATAATTAATTAATAGAGTCTCTTCTTTTTTCCTGTTGGGTCATATCTTTTTTCTACTAAAAGATTCACCACTCTCAATCTTTTTGGCTTTTATAGTAGTTTCAATCATTTTTCCTTAGATGATAAAGTTGACAAAATTCTTGGTTACACTCTCTACCAATTTGTCATAGTAAAGAGGGCACAAAGTATTGACAAACAGCATGGTGGTTTCTTTTTCTATCAGTAAGGGTTAAACCTGAAAGGCTGCATCCCTCTATCTGTAGGCTACTCTTAAAAGACTTTGTTGTCTTCTTTTTCATGTTTTGAAAGGATAGCCTATCCAATACCCAATTAGCCATACATTTATACTTCTGTAGAAATGCATTAGCTAGATCCATCTAGCATTGAATCTAAGTACGATTCAAGTCATTATACCATTCTAGTGTCGACACTAATAAACTTTCTTGAAAGTAATAGATGAGGAGCTTGTCATTATGTGCGTGTCTAGCCATTTTTAGATAAACATCTTAATATGAGCGCGGGTGATGTTGTGCCCATATACATTTGGAATTCGGGCATCTTACAATTCAATGGGATGACCAAGTCTTGAACCAAATTAAGGTCTTCTACATCAACACTGCTTTAAAGCTCAATCATTTTTATAGCTTTAAACCTTTTTTCAAAAAGCCATAATTTTTTTTCAACCTTAACTTTGGCCTATTTCTTAGCCTTTAGCTTAAGCTTTCCTTTTTTTTAAGATTGAGGACTACCGAGTCTTTGTACAAGGTAACTGTCACTGTATTTGCCTTTGTAAGAGGGCATCAAGGTTAAAATGCATTATTGGTATCAGATTTTTTACAAGCACATTTTAAGTATTCATCGGTTAAGTGCATTTAGCATTCACTATCTTCTTGTTTAAAGGATTTAGTGGTTGCATTTTGGGCATTTGGCTGTTATGTGTTTTGGCTATTTGTTGATTGCCCTTCAGCTTGAATCTCGAAAATCCTTCAGTAGAAGTGTCAGTAATTTTTGTGGGTTCTGGCAAATTGTTTCCCTTCTAATGAGTTTTTTTATCAAACTTGCAATTTGCACTTATATCTCTCTATGTCCTTTTATCATGGGCTCCTAGGCCTCACAATGGCTCTTTTTCAAACTCTCCAGCCTTGTTAGGTGTTCCTCTACCATTATTCTTGCTCTATACAATATGTCAAATTGGTGCATTGGTACTTCTTCTATTGCTTTCCCCGAACCTTGAGTTAAATTTTATTTATGAATTGGTAATATTAGTGAATCTGTAGATATGTATGTATGTGTTTATCTATGTAAATGTGATATGTAAAATGAATGCATATATAAATAACATGTCATGCATTTGTAGGATCACTTGCTTTAACAAAAGGCTCTAGACTTGAAAATTTTCATTAGCTTCGAAGAGAACTATACATTGCTAATTATATGGGGGTTACATCCAAAAAAGGTCCTAACTTGCTCATATTGTTTCTAGGCTTTTTCTAAGAACTCAAGTACTACATGTCCATATTCCTCTACGAGATTGATCTACCTCTTTAAGACTTTGATTCTCTTCACCATCTTCCTTGCTTAGAACATGACTAAGTGGATTTGTTCAATAAAGTGGTCAATGTACATTTGATGTCCTCTATACCCAACTTTCCATCTCTTGCACTTGTTCTTGGCATTCTATAAATATTCCTTTAAGTTGGCCTTCATTTCTTGATAAGCTAGCATCCACACGTAGATGTTCTCCTCTTGCTGATGTAGCTCTTGTCCCATATCCTAAATAGTTGCTCGAAAGGCTTCCCTCTCATGTAGCAATTAAGATACTATAATATAACAATATGTTCATATTATTTTTGTTTTATTTTCTTTGGTATTTTCATGTAAATTTCCCATAAAGTATGCTCATATATTCATTTTTTCTAAAATTTCATGCATATTGTAATGATGTGAGTTTGGTAGTAGCTAGGATATTTGTTTATATTGCTATGCATATAGGGATTTTAAAAAGAAAAAAATAGGAGTTTTTGGTGGTGGCCAAACATGATAATGGTCTTTGGTAAAATTTTCATTTTTATTTTAATGACATTTAGGACCATTTTGAGATATTCAAAACTTTAAGGTCTTTAGGATAATTTTCTAAAAATTTTTAAGGCCTTAGATGGGTACTTCTAAGCTTGGCTGAACCTTGTAAAGATCAATTGGTGAATTTTTATTTTCTTGAGGCCATTTTATAATTTTAAAAAATATAAAGGCTAAATTACAAAATTGTAAAAATTACTCCAAGCTCATCCATGCTTGGCCAAATGCTTTATGGGACCTTTAGGGGTGTTTTCATGCATTTCATATTTAAGTATATTTCATACATTTTTAGCCTTTTACAGATCATTTCATAATTTTAAAAAGTTTAGAGACCTATTTGTAATATTGAAAAAAGTTGTTCCAAGCCAAAAGGTGCTTGGTCGAATGGTTCCAAGACATTTAGGTAAATTTTCCATCTTGTTTTTTATGTGTTTGATGTTTGTTTGTAATTTTAAGTCATTTAGGGATTAAATTTAAAAATTAGAAAAGTATGGAGTCCATTTAGTAAAGCTTTACGATATAGGGTTAAATGAGTCATTTTAGCATTCAATTACTCATTTAGGGTATTTTAAATATTTTAGAAACATTTTTACATTTTTAGCCATTGTGGCCAAGGTGCAATTTTGATAAATTTAGGGACTTATTAGCAATTCTTGCATTTTGGGTCATATTTGTTGTCTAAGTTACCCATTTAGGGTACAATTATCATTCCATATCATTATTAAGTCTTTTAGGTTTAGTATGATACTTTCATGTCAAAGATATACCCTAAAGATATTTTCATTATTTACCTTAGAACCGAATCATTTAGGGTTACCAAGATACTTTCATGTCGAAGGTATACTTTAGGGATAGGTTGGTTATTTCATGATGTTATCAAGTCCTTTTAGGTCATCAGGATACTTTTCATGTAAAAGGTGCACTTTAGCGATGGGTTGGTTATTCAATGATGTAATTGAGTCGTATAGGGTTACCGAAATACTTTAATGTTGAAGGTATACCTTAGGGAAATTTTAGTAATATATCATAGAACCGAGTCCTTTAAGGTCATCAGGATATTTTAATGTCAAAAGTGCACTTTAGCGGAATATTTCGGTCTCTTTGACTAAGTCTGAGTTTTATAACTCTAAGTTTTGTACTTTTTATCAAAATCAGGTCTTAGGACGAGTTTTGATTATTTTTGATAAAATTAAAATTTATGAAAATCAAGGTAATGTCTCTGAGCTAAAATAGTAAATGGGATATCTCCTAGAATATGAAAAGGATTCCACAGATTATTTTAATAACGAGATATCCTTTTCAAACAAGTAAAATCAAGATGTTTTGAATTTCATAAAATAAAATTTTGCGTTTCTCTGGTTTCATCCGATGGGCTATGAATGACATTTTGAGTTAAAAAAATTAAAAACTTAACTTCTCAAATTGAATAAAAAATATTTTAGGGAATTTTATTTGAAATACAGGAATTATATCTAAATATCGGATATCAAAATCGAACAAAGAACAAGATTTAAATTAACACGTAATTAAAATATGTCAATTTTTGGGCGCATAAGAGGGATCGATCCTTACTTATGATTGTAGCCAACTTGCGAACCTTTTTGGCATAATTTTTGGTATAAATGTGGACTTCGGAGTTTGTTGTTGAGGGTTTTGTTACCTTTAAAATACGAAGTCTGATAGGTGACCAATCTTAACTAGACAAAATAGACTAGTGACAACTCCAAGACAAATGGTCATTTTGTAATGACTATTTAGGCTTAAATTGAATGAGTAATTTATCCCGATGACTCGATCCCTAAACATGAATGAAAAAGAGAATAAAATGAGGATTCACTGACTTTTTAAGTCTGACAAGTCGAGATCTGCATCTCGACCATGTTGCGACATTTGGTGGATTAATATAGCTGTTAAAGACTTCATTTAAGTGATTCTCATTCTTTCCAGTGCTAAGTGTATCGAAACATTGCTATACAAGCCCTCAAAATATGATCGTTAAGGTTGAATGTATCGATACTTTTTCATGTGTATCGATACATTCTAAGCTTGTATCGATATATTTAAGAGTTTCATTAAACTTGAGCCACTGCCAAGCATTAGATCAAGATATACACTTAGTGTATCAATACATCATACAAAAATCATATTTAAGGGGTTTTTCATGACTTAAAACATTATAAAACGTATCTTAAAAATGTTTTATCCAAATGTATGCATTAAGAAGACATTTTTAAGTGTTTAAAGAAGTTAGAACATATTTAAGTATTTTTCAAATTGTTTTCAAAATAGTTTGCAGAAAAATACTAACTTCAAAATATTTAAACATAAGCTAATTAAACCTAGAATAATTCAAAGCTAATATAGATAACAAAAATATTGTGACTCTATTTGATTCGGTAACTGAAACTCAAGTTTTGTGTCGAACAAATCAAACATGAGTAACTCAATTGTAAAGTTGTTTGTAGGCTGATCAGGTTTAGGCGAGGGGCTAAATATGATATTAACATTATTTTGTAGGAATCCTCGGCACAGTAAGTAATTAGATTACAAAAATTTACAAAATAATTTATAAACATGGCAGCGAAAAAAATCAAACAAACTAATTCGAGACTCCCTAAATAGGATTGTCTTACATGATCTATACTAATTTTTAAGATCAAGAAACCTAAAGATCTATTTAAGATTCAAACATACCTCAATCTTGAGAAGTCTTTCAACAATTCCATGACCCAATTAAAAATACAACGAGCTCAGCTATTGTAAACCAAAGTCATTGAAATGTCTAATCTCTAACAACTATACACATAGGAACGTGACCTAAAACACCTTCAATAAGGAAGAGATTTTGTTGCCGGGAGCTGTGTTAGCAACTTAAATTTTGATAAATCTTCTTTCCCACTTAGAAAACCCTAATTCGACAATCAAAGAACAAAGAAGAAAATTATTTTCCTCTCAAAGAACAAGGATTGCACCAACTCCTACAAAGATTTTATGGAAATCACAAATCAAAGTTTTCTAAACTTCTTGGTCAAATTTTGGTGCCTCTTTTTAGCCATGAGGGACAGCAATCATGGGTTTATATGTCTAAGTTTTAAAATTTTAATTTTTGAAAAATTATAATTTTGCCCCTTATCTATATGAACTTATTCAAATTAGGCCTGAGTAACCATTTCTTATATTAGACATATTAGCCTAGTCTTAATTTAATTTCTACTAATTACACTTATATGTGTGACTCATTAAGCCTCCATTATATTGGAATAAATATAAAATAGCCCAATAAAGATTATTTTATATTTATAGACTAAGATTGGCGTAGCAATGCATCAGGGCCACCCAACATATAAGAAGTGTCAATATGGTTTTGATAAGCCCTTCAGTGTTCAGTGTCTTAGTGTAATAAATATATTTTCATCATATATCCCAGAATTAGTAAGAGCATGGTTCAATGTCTACTCTTAGACTATTCGATATTAGTATGCAACCTCTATGTATTAACTCCATAATCAATATTTCCCAGGCTAAGGACTTTGAGTTAGCCAAGCTAGGTAAACGTAAGATATGTTCCTTCATACCACTTGGGGTGATGAATCCTCTCTGGATCCCTCATTCACCTATCATGTGATTCATGCCATACCCAAAACCACCCTATCATAAGCATCCACTTTTGTAGACCTATTTGTGATAGAATCAAAGCATGACATTCCTCATATGAGATGATTTGTTGTCACAAGTCTAAGAATCACTTACACTATCGATACATAATAGTATTTCAATAGACAATTGAGTGAAATATCAAATGGAACTCTCACAGCGGGTCATGTTCTATTAACTTGTTATCATAACAAACACCCATATAATATCCCCAAGTATCTCTATACTTCAACTTATTAGATCAGTTACATGTATGATATGCATGGAGGGTTACATATGTTAGTCTTTATGCGTTTTTAATGCGTTATCTTGACAAGACAATGACCAGGAACATTGTTAGAAATACGGCTTTGATGCATAAGGATCTCATAATTTTAACTCTTTGCAATCCTAATATGTTTCATGGGCCTTTTTTCTACATAAGATATTTATAACAATTATACAATTAAACCTTATGGATAAAGAAATATCGTTATAACATTAACTCAATATAATGTTTGATTACATGAAATCACAAAATGTTAATGCCTTACAAGCCACAATGATTAGCTTGTAGGGTTCACATTAAAAAATAAGGTTTCAAATTTTGTCCAAGCTTATCCATGGATAGTTCAAACCCTTTTAGCCTGCCCATATTTTTTTTTCTAATTTATTTTTTAAAATTTAATCCTTAGTAATTTAATATTTTTCTTTTATTATGTTTTAAAATTTAAATAACTTAATATACTTTTTAATATTTACTTTAAAATATTATATAAATTATTCTTTATATAATAAAAATTACCTAATATATAAAAATATAAATTAATATATTATATAATTGTAAAATAGGTTGAGTTGAACTTAGACCTTGAAAGTAAAAATTAAGATTTAATTTATTTTTTAAACAGACCTAATTTTTTTCCCAAACTTATTTTTAAATCAAACATACTTTCAAACTTAAATAAATAATATTTCTACTCAATTTACTTGTACCTCTTACATGCGCAGAAAGTCCAAACTAGACATATGACTCACATACAGATAAATTTCCACCTATCGTGTTGATGTGTTCCCTAGCATCTTGTTGTTAATTGTTTTATTTCCTTTTTAAATAAGAACCATTTTTTATAAAAAGTAGCTTTAGTAATTTAAAAAAGCTTATTAACATATCAATTGTAAAAACAACTATGAAGTAAACATAAAAGGCTAGTTTGTAAATATAATGATACCTAATTATCTCTGCTAACCTTGATTTCGATTTTGATATAACAAACAACTTAAGTTAAATTAATACTTAACTTGGTATTTGTGTTTAAATTGAAAAACATTTTGAAAAATACTAAGTTTGTAATTTGTCAAAAATTATATGCTCTAAAATGTATATTTATACTTAGAATAATTTTTTAGATTCGTTTGAGTCAACAAAAATCATTTAACAAATGTTTTTAAAGATTGGCATCGATACAAAGAACAAATGTATGATACTATGCTTAAAACCCCTCAAATGTATTGATACAAGCGTGCATGTATAGATACAGCCTGCTTAGTATCGATACTCATCCCATGTGTATCAATACAAGGCTTGGCAGTAGCCAAGGTTTGGCTGAAACCTTTAAATGAATCGATACAAGTATGTATGTATCGATACAGCTTGCTTAGAATCGATACTCACCCCATGTGTATCGATACAAGGCTTAGCAGTAGCCAAGGTTTGGCTAAAACCCTCAAATGTATCGATACAATGGTATCTGTATCGATACAGCTTGCTTAGTATCGATACTCAGATCCCTATATCGATACAACAAGTTGTAACGGTCATTTTTTTTATTTATGTATCGATACTATAGCGCGAGATTGAACGGAAACAGGCATTTATGAAGGCTGCAACTGCTCTCCAAACACAACGGCTCTCCAACCACCACATTAAATGCCTAACGACGATGAGTCAATTTCTAGCTATAAATGGAGGTTCCAAAAAGCTAAAGAAGCAGAGATACAAATTTTTATTGAATCATTGAACAACAAAAGCTCAAAATCATCAAATTCTTTATTTTTACTTATACCAAATTCATACTCTTCAAACCTATTTGTATCTCATTCATCTTGTACTTAAATTCCAGCAAACATTTACCTACTATAGGTTTAATTTGTTTACAAAATATTTCATTCATATCACAAAAGGGGTTGTGTGAAAGTGAGTGAAAATATTTGAGAGTTTGGGGCAAAATTCTCAAAAGAA
>JBBYHL010206976.1:0-21434 GCA_038381835.1 Adansonia madagascariensis
GTCATGGACGTTCGAATGTCAATGACTCGAATGTAGACCCGTAAACATAAGGAAAACAAGAAATATCCCCTGCTTTGCTTTGTTCCTTGCTGGCAGCACAACTGTTGCAAATTAAAAAATCACTTTAAAATCAAAAATGAGTTTTCATGAATTTTTTGATATTTTTCTCTTAAAGCATGTCAAATTATCTTTAAAACAGTGTCTTATTCACCCCCAGATCATTCCGGATGAGAAAGTTATGATTTTTTAAATCTAAACTGTCCAAAACCTCTAAAATCCAAACACATATTCTAGTTGGGCCGTTCAGGCCAATGAAATGATTTTTCCAAAATTTCAAGCATTTTTCCTAAAAATTCATGAAATTCCCTTTCTAGAAAGGTATTATTTGCAATTTTCTGATACCAAATAAGTCCAGAATGATTTTTCAAAGTTCAACACACCTTGTTCCTCATATGCTCTGCTAGCAGCACTATCAATCCGAGCTTGAAAATTTATTCCCCCAGAAAGTGACTTTTTTGGGGTAGTGGGAATATTTTTAGTATGACCCCCATCGAGTTACCTTTCTAACGGTGTCTTGTCTACCGTCTAAATCCTTCGAACCAATTTAGAATAAATTCGGGAAGTAAGATAGTGCGATGCTATCCCTTGTTTTTAGTTTTGGTCAAAATTGAGCTGTTTTCCTGAATTTTATCTTTAGAAATTCTAATGTCTCTATTTCAACCCGATTAGACTAGAGAATATGCTTTGACCTCCCATACGTTCGTATCAAGGCACAAACACATTTTACATCTTTACCATCCTCATTCATAGTAATCTCTTATGCCAAAAGTTGTTGAAAGGCTCATACATTCCCTAAATCACAAGGTTTTGCTAACTTAAGTTTTCCAACTTGACTTCTTTAAAGAGTGTCAAACGTATCACTTTTAGGGAACTCTAACCATCGCCTTTTCAAGGGGATACTCTAACCCCATTTTTCAAAATTATCGAGATTAAAAAAAACCTTCTTTTATCAAAATGATTTCTTATCCATAGGGATACTCCAACCCTGACTTTTTGAGGGGATACTCCAACCTTATTTCTCAAAATTGCCAAGATTTAAAAATCTTCCTTTGTCAAAAATTATTTGCCATTCACGAGGTACTCCAACCCCATCTTTCTGAGGGGATACTCTAACCTTATCTTTCAATTGCAATTAATCTTTTTTTCTCATTCTTGGATTTCTATGAATATGTCAAACAAACCTTGTTTAACCAAGAAACCCAAATGCATCTCAAAAATTGTCAATTCAGTTATTCTTAGATAATTGATGCCAATAGCAAGATAAATTCCAATATTCCATTCCTTTCCTTTATCATTGCATTGAATGACCCATGTTATGTTATTTCATTTATTGTCTTACTAACATGATTTCTTTGTGATAATTATTTGCATTCATGTTTTCTAATCATTTCAAATAAAACTAAAGGTAATGTGCCACATGGTATCTCTCTAATGCCCGAAGTGGAACGTTCCATTTTTAAAGTAAAATCCAGAGGTCATTTTTATCAAAAATTTCTATATTCCCCATCTCTTTAGGGCATATATGAGATTAAATCTTTTTTGTCAAAACCTAGATTTGTATTTCTGCAAGATTCATGCATGAAAAAGGGTTATATCAAAATAATGACAAGTTAAGATTGAAAGAATCAAAATCAGGGTAAGATATACCTAGTAAGGTATCGATTTTGGGTATCACAAAAAGGTTCATACCTCATCGTGCGTAACCAACTCTTGAATCCAAATGGTGAATCTTTGCATTGCATAGACCACGGGATCGATGTTTTGAGGTTTGCAACTCAAAGCATAGATTTCAATAGGCATCTGATCATGCCTAGCCCGAAATGATCAATGGTGACTCCAAGCATTGGCCATTTTATAATGGTCATCCGAGACCAGTAAGATGAGTGATACATCTTATGGTCCCTTCACTGTATCATAAGTCAAGAATTCATACATTCTCGTACTCATAACATCGTGAAAGAAAAGTCTTGGTCAAGAAGACATTTCTAAGTTAGAAAAATATTTTAAGTCGTGTGCACCCATAGATCCATATGGATCCACCCCGGGGTACGTTATGACAATATGGATGCTTTGTTTTGGCAAGAAATGCTTTTCCTCTACCATTTTCCTTAAAATCAAAGATCGTTCACGAAATAAGACCAACTTAAATTCTTTTAATTATTTCCACTTTTCTCATCATCGGCAGAGTAAACACATTCTCCTTATTGGATTACATGATAAGGATGCTTTGGTTTGGCATGAAAAGACTATTTTTCCATCATTTTCCTTAGAATCAAAATTTATCTATCAAATGAGATAAACTAGGAATCTCATAATAATATCTATTCTTTTCATGATAGGGCACTATAATCACGTTATCCTTATTGGGATACATAATATTGATGCTTTGCTTGGCAACAAAAGCTTTTTTTCCAACATTTTTTGTAAAATCAAAGTTCTTCCAAATGGAATAAACTTTTCTCGTAAATAATCTCCATCTTTTTATGATTAGGCACTACAATCACATTCTTCTCATTGGGATACATGATATTGATGCTTTGCTTTTGTAAGAATCAAAGTTCTTCCATCAAATGGAAAAAACTTATTCTCATAAATAATCTCTATTATTTTTATGATTGGGCACTACAATCACATTCTCCTTATTGGGATATATGATATTGATGCTTTGCTTTTGTAAGAAAAGTTTTTCCTTCCACCATTTTCCTTAGAATCAAAGTTCACCCCTCAAATGAGACAAACATGGATTCTCATAATAATCACTTTTTTGTGATTGGTCACAAAATCATGTTGTCCTTATTGGGATAAATGATACGGAAGCTTTGGTCCAATAAGGAAAGCATTTATTTTTTCCATTTTTCTTAGAATCAAAGTACATCCATCGAAGAAAACAAACTTGGATTCTCATAACAATCTCTATTATTTTTATGATTGTGCTATAAACACGTTCTCCTTATTTGGATACATGATGTGGATGCCTTGGTTTGGCATGAAAAGCATTTCTTTCCATCATTTTCCCTAGAATCAAGGTTTGTCTGTCAAATGAAACAAACTTGGATTCTCATAATAATCTCCATTCTTTTCATGATTGGGCATTATAGACGCATTCTCCTAATTCGAATAAATGATATATATGTATGGGTTTGGGAAGAAAAGCATTTCTTTTCACCACTAACCTTAGAATCAAAGTTCATCTATGAAACAAGACAAACTTTCGTTTTCATAATAATCTAAATTATTTTCATAATTGGGCACTATAAACGTGTTCTCTTTATTTAGTTACATGATATGGATTCATTGATTTAGCAAGAAAAGGTTTTCCTTCTACCATTTTTCTTAGAATCAAAGATCATATGCCAAAATGAGGTAAACTTCGATTCTCGTAATTATTACCATTCTTTTCATCATTAGGCACAATAAATAGGTTCTTCTTCTTTGGATAAACAATATAAATGCTTTGGTTTACCAAGAAAATCTTTTCTTCCCACCATTTTCTTGAGAATCGATGTTTATTTGTTAAATGAAATAAACTCGGATCTTCATAAAAAACTCCATTCTTTGCATGGTTTGGCACTATAATCAAGTTTTGCTCAATAGGATACATGATATTGGTTGGCAAGAAAAGCTTTTTTTCCTATCATTTTCCTTACAATCAAAGTTTTTTTTTTAAGATAAATTTGGATTCTTGTAATTATCTCTATTTTTTCATGATTAGGCATTATAGTGACATTCCACTTTTTGGGATACATGAGATTAATGCTTTGGGTTGGCAATAAAAGCTTTTCTTTCTACCATTTTCCTTAGAGTCAAAGTTCATCCATTAAATAAGACAAACTTGGATTTATCTTAATAATCTTCATTCTTTTCATGATTGGGCATTATAATGACATTCTCTACCTTGGGATACACAATTTTCATGCTTTAGCATGGTAAGAAAAGATTTTCTTTTCACTATTTTCCTTAGAATTAAAGTTCATCTGTCAAATAAGCCAGATTTGAATTTTTATAATAATCTTATTATTTTCGAGATGGCGCACCATAAACAAGTCTCCTTATTGGGATACAAGAATTTGATGCATTACTTTGACAAGAAAAGCATTTCCTTCTACCATTTTTTCTCATAATCAAAGTTTATTTGTGTTAACAAGACAAACATGGATTCTTGTAATAATCTCCATTATTTTCATGATTGGGCATTGTAGCATGCTTTACTCATTTGATACATCGTATAAATACTTTGGTTTGGTAAGATCCACCATTTTTCTTAGAATCAAAGATCGTTCACTAAATGAGTCAAACTTAGATTCTTGCAATTATTTCCATACTTTTGTCATTAAACGCTATAAGCACATTCTCCTCATTGGGATACATGATATTGATGCTTTGGTTTGGCAAGAAAAGCTTTTTGATCCATCATTTTTCTTAGAATCAAAGTTTGTCCATCAAATGAGACAAACTTAGATTCTTGTAATAATCTCCATTCTTTTCGTTATTAGGCACTACAAACAGGTTCTTCTCATTTGGATAACCAATATGGATGCTAGTTTGGTAAGAAATTTTCTTAACTATTTTCCTTTGAATCATAGTTCGTATGTCAAATGAGACAAACTTAGATTTTCATCATAAGCTCCATTTTTTTTGTTATTAGGCACTAGAATCTTGTCCTCCTCATTGGATAAATGATCCGGTTGCTTTGGTTTGGTAAGAAAAGCTTTTTTTTCTACCATTTCCTTCAGTATCAAAGTTCATCCATCAAATGAGACAAACTTGAATTTTCATAATAATGTGCATTTTTTTCATGATTGGGCACTATAAAGATGTTTGCTTCATTGGAATAAATGATATGGCTTTAGTTTGGGAAGAAAAGCTTTTCTTTTCCCCATTTTCCTTAGATTCAAAGTTTGTTTGTTAAATAAGACAAACTTGGATTCTTGTAACAATCTTCATTCCTTTCGAGATTAGGCACTACAACCATGTTCTCCTCACTTAGATACACAATATTGATGCTTTGGTGTGGCAAGAAAAGCTTTTCTTTCCACTATTTTCCTTAAAATCGAAGTTCATCCATCAAATGAATCAAACTTGGATTCCTATAATAATCTCTATTCTTTTCATAATTGGGCACTATAAACACGTGTTCCTCATTAGGCTAAACAATATGGATTCTTTAGTTTGGTATGAAAAGCTTTTTTTTCATTATTTTCCATAGAATCAAAGTTTATCCGCTAAATGAGACAAACTAGGTTTCTCATAATACTCTTTTTTTTTTAGTGATTGGGCACAGTAATCATGCTCTCCTTATTGGAATATTCGACATTAATGCTTTGGCTTGGCAAAAAAGCTTTTTTTCCCCCATTTTCCTTAGAATCAAAGTTTGTCCATCAAATGAGCCAAACTTGGATTCTCATAATAATCTATATTCTTTCATGTTAGGGCACTATAAATACTTCTTTCTCATTAGGATACTCTATATTGATGCATTAGTTTGGTTGGAAAAGAGTCTGTTTCCACTGTATTCCTTAGAATCAAAGTTTGTTTGTCAAATAAGACAAACTTTGATTCCTATAATAATCTCCATTCTTTTCAATATTAGGCATTATAATGGCATTTTCCTCATTAGAATACACGATATTCATTATTTGGTTTGGTAGGAAGAGCTTTTCTTGCTACCATTTTCTTTAGAATTAAAGTTCATCTATCGAATAAGCCTAACTCAAACTCTTATAATAATCTCCATTTTTGTTGAGACTGAGCAATGTAAACTTGTCCTTCTCATTGGGATACATGATATTGATGCATCGGTTTGTTAAAAGAAGAGTTTCTTTCAACCATTCTTCTCTAAATCAAAGTTTATTCATCAATGAGACAAATATGGATCCTCATAATAATCTCCATTATTTTTATGATTGGGCAGTATAAACTCATTCTCCTCATTGGGATACATGATATGGATGCTTTAGTTTGTCAAGAAAAGCTTTTCACTCCACCATTTTTCTTAGAATCAAAGTTTGTTTGTAAAATGAAACAAACTTGAATTCTCGTTATAATCTCTATTCTTTTCATAATTTGGCACTATAATGATGGTTTATCATTAGGGTGCATGATATTGATGCTTTTGTTTGGCAGGCAAATTTTTCTTGCCACTATTTTCTTTAAAATCAAAGTTCGTCCATCAACGAGAAAAATTGGGATTCTCGTAATCATCTCCACTCTTTTTATGACTGGGCATGATAAACATATATTTCTCATTAGGGTAAATGATATAGATGTTTGGTTTGGCTAGAAAAGCTTTCCTTTCTACCATTTTCCTTATAATCAAAGTTCGTTTGTCAAACGTTAAAAATTTGGATTCTCATAATAATCTTAATTCCTTTTATGATTGTGCATAATAAACACATTTTGCTCATTAGCGTAAATAATGGATGCTTTGGTTTGGCAAGAAAAGCTTTTCTTTCCACCATTTTTTGCAAAATCAAAGTTTATTCATTAAATAAGACAAACTTGGATTATCATGATAATCTCCATTCTTTTCGTAAATGGGCATTATAATCACATTCTTCTCATTAGGATACATGATATCGATGCTTTAGTTGGCAAGAAGAAAGCTTTTCTTTCCATAATTTTTCTTAGAATCAAAGTTCGCCTATCAAATAACACAAACTTTGATCTTATAGTAATCTCCATTTTTTTTGTGATCGGGCACTATAATCACGTTCCCTTCTTTGGGAAACATGATATTGATGCTTTGAGTTGGCAATCAAAGTTTTCTTTCCACCATTTTCCTTAGAGTCAAAGTTCATTCATCAAATGAGACAAACTTGAATTTAACAAAATAATCTCTATTCTTTTTTGTGATTGGGCACTATAGTCATATTATACTCATTCGGATATACGATATTCATGCTTTGGCATAGTAAAAATAGCTTTTCTTTTCATTACTTTCCTTAGAATCAAAGTTTATCCATGAAATGAGCCAAACTCGAATTCTCATAATAATCTTTATTCTTTTCGAGACAGCATACTATAAACATGTCTTCTCAAGATGATACACAATATCGATGCATTAGTTTGACAAGAAAAGTGCTTCTATCCACTATTTTCCTTATAATCAAAGTTTATCCGTAAATGGGATGAACTTGTATTCTTGTAATAATCTCCATTATTTTTATGATTAGGCATTGTAACACACTCTCCTCATTTGATTCTTAATATGGATGCTTTGGATTGGTAAAAAAAGCTTTTCTCTCTAATATTCTTTAGAATGAAAGATCATTCACCATATGAGTTAAACTTGGATTCTCACAATTATTTCCATTCTTTTTGTCATTCGGCATTATAAACACATTGTCCTCACTGGGATACACGATATGGATGCTATGATTTGGCACGAAAAGTTTTTCTTTCCACCATTTTCCTTAGAATCAAAGTTTATCTGTTAAATGAAAAACTTGGAATCTTATAGTAATCTTCATTCTTTTCATGATTAGGCACTGTACTCAAGTTATCCTCATTAGAATAATGATGTTGATGCTTTGGTTTGGAAGGAAAAGCTTTTTATCCACCAGTTTTCTTTGTAATCAAAGTTCATTAGTAAAATAAGACAAACTCAGACTCATGTAATATCTCTATTTTTTTCATGATGGGCACTATAAATAGGTTATCTTCATTTGGATAAATGATAAAGATGCTTTATTTTGGCGAGAAAAGCTTTTCTTTTTGCCATTTTCTTTAGATTGAAAGTTTGTTTGTTGAAATTAGGCAAACTCGGATTCTCGTCGAAGTTTCCTATGAATAAGCCTTCTTTTCCACTATTTTCCTACGAATCAAAGTTCATAAGTCAAATAAGACAAACTTAGATTCTCATCATAATCTTTATTTTTTTTTGTGATTGGGCACTATAATCACGTTCTCCTCATTAAGATAAATGATATGGTTCCTTTGGCTTAGCAAGAAACTTTCCACCATTTTTTTTAGAATTAAAGTTCATCCATCAAATAAGACAAACATGGATTCTCATAGTAATGTCCATTCTTTTCGTGATTAGGCATTATAAAGTTCTTTCAATTCAAGTGAACGATATGGATGCTTTAGTTTGGCAAGAAAACCTTTTTTTTTTGCCATTTTCCTCAAACTCAAAGTTTGTTCATTGAATGAGATAAACTTGGATTCTCGTAATAATCTTCATTTTTTTCATGATTAAGCACTATAATCATATTCTTCTCATTGGGATACATAATAGTAGTGCTTTGACTAGAAAGAAAAGCTTTTCTTTCCACGATATTCCTTAGGATCAAAGTTTATCCATCAAATGGGACAAACTTGGATTCCCATAATAATCTTTGTTCTTTTCATGATTGGGCAATAAAAATACATTTTTTTCCATTAAGCTAAACAATATGGATTCTTTGGTTTACTATGAAAAGCTTTTTTTTCCATCATTTTCCATAAAATCAAAGTTCATCTGCCAAATGAGATAAACTAGGTTTCTTATGATAATCTCCTTTTTTTTTATGATTGGGCACAATAATCATGCTCTCTTCATTGGGATACACGACATTGATGCTTTGGCTTGGCAAAAAAAAGCTTTTCTTTTCACCATTTTCCTTAGAGTCAAAGTTTTGCCGTCAAATAAGCCAAACTTGGATGCTTATAATAATCTCTATTTTTTTCATGATTGGGCACTAAAAACTTCTTCCTCATAGGGATACTCGATATTGAAGCATCAGTTTGGAAGAAAAAGAGTTTCTTTCCACCATTTTCCTTAGAGTCAAAGTTCATCTATCAAATAAGACAAACTTGGATTCTCATAATAATTTCCATTTTTTTATGATTAGGCACTATAATGACGTTTTCCTCACTAGAATACACGGATTAATCTTTTGGCTTGGCAGGAAAAGCTTTTCTCTCCACCATTTTTCTTAGAATCAAAGATCATCGATCGAATGAGATAAACCTAGATTCCCATAATAATCTCCATTTTTTTCAAGATTGGGCATAGTAAAATGTCTTCTTCATTGGGATATATAATATTGATGCATTGGTTTAGTAAGAAAAAAGTTTTTATCCACCATTTTCTTTAGAACCAAAGTTCATCTGCATAATGAGATAAACCTGGATGGTCATAATAATCTCTATCATTTTTATGATTAACACTATAAACACATTCTCCTTATTGGAATACATGATATGGATGCTTTGCTTTGGCAAGAAAAGCTTTTCATTCTACTATTTTCCTTTGAATCAAAGTTCACCTATGAAATGAGACAAACTTGAATTCTCATTATAATCTTTATTTTTTTTTTTCATATTTTGGCACTATAATGATGTTCTATCATTAGGATACATGATATTGATACTTTAGTTTGGCAAGAAAAGTTTTTCTTTCCACTATTTTCTTTAGATTCAAAGTTCGTCCATCAATAAGAAAAACTTGGATTCTCATAACAATCTTCATTCTTTTCATGAATGGGCATGATAAACACGTTTTCTTCACTGAGGTAAATGATATGGATGCTTTAGTTTGGCCAGAAAAGCTTCTTTTTCACTATTTTCCTTAGAATCAAAGTTCATCCATCAAAAAAGACTATTTGGATTTTCATAATAATCTCCATTTTTTTCATGATTATGCATGATAAACACATTTTCCTCGTCAAAGTAAGTGAATGGATGCTTCGGTTTGGCAAAAAAAAATTTTCTTTCACCATTTTTAGTAAAATCAAAGTTCATTCATCAAAAGAGACAAACTTGGATTCTCGTAATAATCTTTAATATTTTCCTGATTGAGCACTATAACCACGTGCTCCTCATCGGAATACATGTTATTGGCACTTTTCTTTGATAAGAAAAACTTTTTTTTCCATTATTTTCCTTAGAAATAAAATTCGTCTGTTAAATGATACAAACTTGGATCTCATAATAATCTCCATTCTTTTAATGATTAGGCACTATAAGCATGTTCTCCACATTGGGATACATGACACTAATGCTTTTTTTTGGTAAAAGAAGCTTTTTTCTACCATTTTTCTTAGAATCAAAGCTCATTCGTCAAATGTGCCAAATTGGATTCTCACAATCATCTTCATTCTTTTCTTAATTGGGCAGTATAAGAACATCTTTCTCACTGGAATTCATAATATTGATGCTTTACTTTGGCATTAAAAGTGTTTCTTTCTAGCATTTTTGTTAGAATCAAAGCTCATCCATCAAACGATACAAACTTGGATTCTTGTAATAATCTTTATTATTTTCATTATTGGGTACTATAATAACGTTTTCCACTTTTGGATGCATGATACGGATGCTTCTGTAAAACTTTTTTTCCACCATTTTCCTTAGAATCAAAGTTTGTCTATGAAATGGAACAAACTTGGATTATTGTAATAATCTATATTCTTTTCGTGATTGGGCATTATAAACATTTTTCCTCATTGGAATAAAAGATATGGATACTTTGGTTTGGCAAGATAAGCTTTTCTTTCCACCATTTTCCTTAAAAGCAAAGCCCATCTATTAAGTAAGATAAACTTGGATTCTCATAATAATCTTCATTCTTTTTGGGATTGGGCATTGTAATCGCATTCTTCTTATTAGCATATGCAACAGTAATGCTTAGTTTTGCAAGAAATAATTTTCTTCCCACCATTCTCCCTTAATCAAAGTTCATACATCAAATGAGACAAACCTGGATTCTCATAATAGTCCCCTTTTTTTATGAATGGGCACTAAAAACATGTTTTTCTCATTTTGATGAATAACATGGATGCTTTGGTAAGGTATGAAAAGCTTAGCTTTCCATTATTTTTCCTAGAATCAAGGTCCATCGATCAAATGAGAGAAACTTTGATTCTTTAAATAATTTTCATTCTTTTCATGATAAAGGCATTATAATCAGATTCTCCTAATTCGGATACATGATATTATCTTATGGTTTGGCAAGAAAGCTTTTCTCTCCACCATTTTCCTTAAAATCAAAGTTTATTCATTAAATAAGATAAACTTGGATTCTCATAATAATATACATTTTTTTCATGATTGGGCACTATACGTATGTTTTTCTTTACTGGAATAAATGATATGGATGCTTAGTTTGGCAAGAAAAGCTTTTCTTTTCACCATTTTCCTTAGATTCAAAGTTTGTTTGTCAAATGAGACAAACTTGAATTCTCATAATAATCTCCATTCCTTTGGTGATTGGGCAGTACAATCATGATCTCTTCATTTAGATACACAATATAGATGCTTTCACATGGCATGAAAAACTTTTATTTCCACCATTTTTCTTAGGATCAAAGTTCATCCATCGAATGAGACAAACTTGGATTCCTATAGTAATCTTCATTCTTTTCATGATTGGGCACTATAAACACATTTTCCTTATTAGGTTAAATGATATGATTCTTTGCTTTGCTATGAAAAGCCTTTTTTTCATTATTTTCCATAGAATCAAAGTTCATATACCAAATGAGAGAAACTAGGTTTCTTATAATAATCTTTTTTTTTATGATAGGGAACAATAATCATGCTCTCCTCATTATGATATGCAATATTGATGCTTTGGTTGAGGAAAAACGTTTAGTTTCCATCATTTTCCTTAGAATCAAAGTTTTTCCAACAAATGACCAAACTTGGATTCTTATAATAATCTTCATTTCTTTCATGATTGGGCATTATAAACACTTCTTCCTCGTTAGGATACTCGATATTGATACCTTGGTTGGGCAGGAAAAGAGTTTCTTTCCACCATTTTCCTAAAAATCAAAGTTTGTCAGTCAAATGAGACAAACTTGGATTCTTAAAAGAATCTCCATTTTTTTCATGATTGGGCACTATAATGATATTCTCCTCATTGGAATACACGATATTGATCCTTTGGCTTGGTAGGAAAAGCCTTTTTTTCACCATTTTCCTTAAAATTAAAGTTTGTCTATCAAATGAGCAAAACTCAAATTATTATAATAATCTCTAATCTTTTCAAGACTAAACATTGCAAACACATCATTCTCATATGAATACATAATATTGATGCATTGGTTTGCAAGAAAGTGGTTCTTTCGACCATTTTCCTTGAAAATCAAAGTTCATCTATTAAATGAGACAAACATGGATTCTTGTAATAATCTTCATATTTTTTTAACTGGGCACTATAAATAGATTTTCCTCATTAGGATACATGATATGGATGCTTTGGCTTAGTGAGAAAAGCTTTTCATTCCACCATTTTTCATAGAATTAAAGTTTGTCTGTAAAATGAGACAAACTTGAATTTCATTATAGTCTCCATTCTTTTCATAATTTGGCACTATAATGATGTTATGTTATTAGGATACATGATATTGACGCATTTGTTTGGCAGGAAAAGTTTTTTTTTCCACTATTTTTATTAGAATCGAAGTTCATCCATCAATAAGAAAAACTTGGATTCTCAAAATAATCTCTACTTTTTTTATGATTAGGCATGTTAAACATGTTTTGGTCATTGGGGTAAACAATATGGATGCTTTGGTTTGGCAAGAAAAGCTTTCCTTTCCACCATTTTCCTTAGAATCAAAGTCCATTCATCAAACCAAAAGAAATTGGATTCTTGTAATAATCTCCATTTTTTTCATGATTATGCATGATAAACAAATTTTCCTTATTAGGGTAAATGAATAGATGCTTTGGTTTGGCAAGAAAAGCTTTTCTTTCCCCTAATTTTTGTAAAATCAAAGTTCATTCGTTAAATAAGAAAAACTTAGATTCTCATGATAATCTCTATTCTTTTCATGATTGGGCACTATAATCACGCTCTCCTTATTAGGATACACGATGTTGATGCTTTACTTGGCAAGAAAACTTTTCCTTTGACCATCTTTCTTAGAGTCAAAGCTTGTCTACCAAATAAGATAAACTTTGATTCTCGTAATAATCTTTATTTTTCTGGGATTGGGTGCTATAATCACGTTCCTCTCTTTGGGACACACGATATTGCTCTTTGGGTTGACAACAAAAGCTTTTCTCTTCACCAATTTCTTTAGAGTCAAAGTTCGTTTGTCAAATGAGACAAATTTGGATTTATCATAATAATCTCCATTTTTTCATGATTGGGCATTATAATCATATTCTCCTCATTGGGATACACAATATCTGTACTTTGGTATAGTAAGAAAACATTTTCTTTCCATTATTTTTTTTAGAATCAAAGTTTATCCATCAAATAAGCCAAACTTGAATTCTCATAATAATCTGCATTCTTTTTGAGATGGCACTCTATGAACATGTCTCCTCATTAGGATACATGATATTGATGGATTATTTTGATAAGAAAAGTATTTTTATTCACCATTTTCTTTAGAATCAAAGTTCATCCATCAAACGAGATGAACTTGTATTCCCATAATAAACTCTATTGTTTTCATGATTAAGCATAGGAACACGCTCTCCTCATCTGATACATGATATGCATGCTTTGGTTTGCTAAGAAAAGTTTTTCTCTCCAATATTCTTTAGAATCAAAGATAGTTCACCACATGGGTCAAACTTAGATTCTCATAATTATTTCCATTCTTTTCGTTATAAAGCCCTATAAGCACATTCTCCTCATTGGGATACACAATATGGATGCTTTATTTTGGCATGAAAAGCTTTTTTTTTCACCATTTTTCTTAGAATCAAAGTTTATTTATGAAATTAAACAAACCTAAAATCTCATAATAATCTTCATTTTTTCTATGATTAGGCACTGAATTCATGTTCTTCTCATTAGGATACATGATATTGATGCTTTGGTTTGGCAGGAAAAGCATTTCTATCCACTATTTTCCTTAGAATCAAAGTTCATTTATTAAATAAGACAAACTCAGATTCCTGTAATAATCTCCATTTTTTTCATGATTGGGCACTATAAATAGGTTCTTTTCATTTGGACAAATGATATGGATGCTTTAGTTTTGCAAGAAAAAAAAACCTTTCCTTCCTTATTTTCTTACGAGTTAATGTTCATACGTCAAATGAGATAAACTTGGATTCTCATCATAATCTCCATTTTTTCGTGATTGGGCACTATAACCATATTTTTCTCATTGGGATAAACAATATGGTTGCTTTAGTTTGGCAAGAAAAGCTTTCTTTCCACTATTTCCTTCAAATCAAAGTTCATTAAATGAGACAAACTTGGATTCTGATAGTTATGCCTATTTTTTTAGTGATTGGGTACTACAAAGACATTCTCATTATTCAGGTAAATGATATGGATGCTTTAGTTTTGTGAGACAAGCTTTTTTCTTCACCATTTTCCTTAAATTCAAAGTTTACTCGTCAAATAAGACAAACTTGGATTATCGTAATAATCTTTATTTATTTTGTGATTAGGCATTATGATCATGTTCTCCTCATTGGGAAACACAATATTGAAACTTTGACTTGGCCAAAAAAACTTTCATTTCAACCATTTTCCTTAGAATCAAAGTTTATCCATCAAATATGATAAACTTGGATTCCCTAAAGAAACTCTATTCTTTTATGATTGGGTACTATAAACACATTTTCTTCATTAGGGTAAACAATATGGATTTTTTGGTTTACTATGACAAGCCTTTCTTCTATCATTTTCTATAGAATCAAAGTTCCCCCACCAAATGAGACAAACGAGGTTTCTCATAATAATCTCCTTTCTTTTTGTGATTGCACACAATAACCTTGCTCTCCTTATTAGGATACATGACATTAATGTTTTGTCTTGGCAAAAAAAGCTTTATTTTTCTACCATTTTCTCTAGAATCAAAGTTTGTCTAACAAATGAGCTAAGCATGGATTCTCATAATAATCCCCATTCCTTTCATGTTGATCACTAAAACACTTCCTCCTGATGATATTGATGCATTGGCTTGGCAAAGGAAGCTTTTCTTTGCATAATTTTCCTAAAAAACCAAAGATCGTTTGTCGAATAAGCTAAACTCAGATTCTCATAATAATTTCCACTCTTTTTAAGATTAGGCATTGTAAAACGTCTTGTTCATTAGGATCCATGAAATTAATTCATTGGTTTAGCAGGAAAAGGGTTTTTTTCACTATTT
This sequence comes from Adansonia madagascariensis, assembly GCA_038381835.1. Lineage (NCBI taxonomy): Eukaryota > Viridiplantae > Streptophyta > Magnoliopsida > Malvales > Malvaceae > Adansonia > Adansonia madagascariensis. The sequence continues at coordinate 15,108 of JBBYHL010206976.1, forward strand.
TCCTTAGAATCAAACTTCATCTGTCAAATGAGATAAGCTTGGATTCTTACAATAATCTCCATTCTTTTTTAGATTTGGCATTATAATCATGTTTCTCTTATTGGGATAAATGATATGGATGTTTTAGTTTAGCAAGAAGAACCTTTCTTTCTACCATTTTCCCTACAATTAAAGTTTATCTGTCAAATAAGATAAATATGGATTCTCATAATAATATCAATTCTTTTCACGATTGGGCACTATAATCACATTTTCTTCATTAAGATAAAGGATGTAAGAAGAACTTTTCTTTTGCCCATTTTTCTTAGAATCAAAGTTTATCCATAAACAAGTCATGTCGCCATGTGCCCATTTTTAAAACTTTGGATGATCCGAAGGGCTTTGTGTACTGGACTTAAAAAATGCACAATAATGATGGTGGTTGAGCCTTTGAGTTATCCATTATTCAGATTTGGATTAGGCATAGTAATATGAAAAAAGAGAAAGATCATTAGGTGAATTACTCATCTAAGTAGTCTCAAATAGCCACCACAAAGTGGCCATAAACTTAGAGTCACCTTCAATCATTTTGGGCTAGGCAGGATAAGATGCCTATCGAAAATAATATTTTGAGTTACAAAACTCAACATAGTAATTTCAAGGTCTACAAAGTCCAAAGATTCATTGGTTGGGTTTGGGAGTTGGTTACATATGGAGAAGGATTAGCACCCCTATGACACTCAAAATCTATTCTCACTAACTATGTCTCGCTTTGATTTTGACTTAATTGATTCCATTTTGTCATTATTTAGATATAGTCCTTTTTTTATGCATGAAGTTTTTTGGAAAATGTAAATTCGAGTTTTGAAAGAAGATTTACATCATCTATGCACCGCAAAGGTATAAGGAGCTTAGGGATTTTTATGAAAATAATTTTTTGATTAAATTTTAAAAATTTAGATATTCTATATTAGGCACTGGAGAGATACTGACATGGAACATTGCCCTGTAAAATTTTTTCAAAATGAATTTTAAATATGAATGCATGATAATCACTGAAAAAGAAAACATATTAATAAGATGAAAAATAATATAATAGTAACATACACAAACAATCATAAACAAGGAAACATAAAAATAAGGGATAATCAAAATGTATCTCATAAATGTCTTCAATTACTAAAGAATAACTGGGATGACAATTTAAAGATGGGTTTGGATTCGATGGTAATATGAGGGACAAAAAATATTTTAGTCAAAACAATCTAGGGCATAGAAGAAATGACATTTTTTGGATTTTTTGTTGTAAAAGCAAGGTTGAAGTATCCCCTCAAAAAAGTAGGTTTGGAGTATCACCAAAGATAAAGTTATGAAAACATTTAGGAATAAAAAGAAATTTTAAGTTTTTAATGAATAACAGGTTAGAGTATCCCTTTGGAGTAGTGAGGATAGAGTACCCCAAAGATGAAAATCTTTGATGATTTAAGAAAATAATTAGGAATCTCAAATTAATCGAGAAGAAAAATTTAATTTTTTTAGTGAAAAACAATGTTGGAGTATCCCTTAGGAGTAATGGTGTTGTAGTATCCCCAAAGATCAAAATTTGTTATATTTTAAAAGAAAAGTTTTTTTTTTAAAAAAAAAGATTTTGAAAATAGGAAACTGAAGATTTGTATAAAATATATTTTTGTCTTAAGCTTTGAATCGAGCTTAAAGTTTTGTATAGTAGGAATCGGATGCACTTCGAGACGTTTGAATATCTCTATAAGGGCATTTCGAGAATTAGGTTAAAAATAAGGGATAGCGTCGCATTACCTCCTTTCCTGCATTTTTTTGGCGTATCTGAAGGCTTTAAAGGGTAAATAAGGTACCTTTGGAAAGTTCACTCAAGGAAGACAAATTCCAAAATATTTTAAAAATTGTAGAGAATCGTCTTCTAAGTGGAATTAATTTTTAGAGTTAGGCATGTTTTGACATTGTTAGCACGTATAAGGGAAAGGGCGTGATGGATTATAAAATTCATTTTAGGCTTATTTAGAGTCATTAAATTGTAAGTAATACCTTTTTAGAGGTCATAAACTTTTTATAAAAAATATTTAAAAATTTTAGAAAAGTTATTTGATGGGCTAAAATCACCCAAACAAAATATAGTACGCTGGTTTTAGGGGTTTCAGATAGTAAAGGTTTAAAAAATCATAACTTCCTTATCCAGGATGATTTAAAAACAAACAAGACATTGTTGGAAAGGTATTTTGATGCCTTTTAAGGGAAAATATCAAAATATTTTAAAAAAGTCATTTATGGTTTGAAAAATATTTTTTTAAATTTGGACTTGAGTGCTATCAAAGCAAAAATAAGGGAGTTATTCGATATTTTTGGTTTTTTTCAAGGATAGACTCGAGTTTAAGATGTCTGAATGATAGGCATCTAGGTTTTTTTGGACTGAGGTGGGTTGTTTCCTAGGTTTGACCCCTCAAATAGGTGCCACCCATTTTGTAGGCTTTGAATCAATAGGCGTCTAGCTCTTTATGGATTGAGATAGGTTGTTTCCTAGGTTTGAGACCCCAAATAGGCACCACCACCTTGTGTGGGCTTTGACATGATAGGTGTCTAGCTTTTCATAGACTAAGGTAGGTGATTTGGTTGGTTTAACTCCCCAAACAGGTGCCACCAGCCTATGTGGGCTTTGACTTGATAGGCATCCAACTCTTTATAGATTAAGATAGATTGCTTCATAGGCTGGTGCCACCAGCTTGTATGGGCTTTGACTCGATAGTCGTCTAGCTTTTTATGGATTAAGGTAAGAAAAAAATCATCTTGCTCTTTGAGGACTAAGGTAGGTAAGCATCCTACTCTTTCAAGACTAAAAGAATGTAAGTTTAAGTACCTCTCCTAAATGATTTTCAATAAGCTCATAAAGTTTAAAATATTTACCTAGAGCATTTTAGAATAAGAAATTATACCTTAGGTTCTCTACTATTTGACTTCTATATGTAGGAGCTGGTACCTAAAGGACATTACATGCTGTATAATACATGAAAAGGCAAATGTATGCTTAAGATGATACAAAAGTTATGATTTTAAAATCTAATCCAATGATTAATTTTAGCTTTCTCTAGTTGTTTACTCTTTAACAGGTTTGATAAGGTGATCTCTTGCCTTAGGATTCACTAACCTTGTTCTAGATTTCAGAGATTTTAAATGCAAAAGTTGTCTATTCTTCCGTATGGTTGGCTCATGATTGTAAAAGTGATCCTGAGTTTAGATGGCTCATGATTAACTTTTGTTGCATTGAGTTTATAGACAAGTATGAGGGGCTTTTTTGGTCAATTATGATTCAAAGATTATTTTTGGTGGTTTTAGTGGATTATTCTAAATTCCAATTGAGGATGATAGTTGGAAAAGAACTTTGGCCTTTTTCTTTAGGTTGGATTTACTAGAAGGAAGTTTTGAATGCATTTTCAAAATGGGAAAATCTATTGGGAAAAATGATGGTGGCCTCCGAGGTCCATCCTTGGTCTTTAAACATGGAACAAAAATTCTTGCAAGTTTTCGTCATTACAAGTAATGCTAGGAAATCCTATTATCAGTAGTTATATTCATCTATCATGCATTATCAATTAAATGATAAACATGATGGAACATGGGATGTAGGAGTTAAAATGACTTTTTAAGAAATCAAGTGATTCTATTTTATTTAAAAGAAAGAGAGTACAAGTCATGACAAATTATAGGATCACAAAAGATTTTAAGATACAACAGAATTTAGATGGGCTTTCTTGGCTACTTAGCCCTTGATGCTAATAACATGAGTCCTCCACTAGGTGTCTTTGGAAATATTTCTTAAGCAACTAATCCTTTTGGCATTGGCTGGCTTACAAGAAGATTCTTTAGATTGCCACATGGTGGGATAGAGGCCCCAAGGTTAGGTAGTTTCCATTTTTTGAGTACAGGTAAGGATGTGATTTAGTAGGGTAAGTTGTCATAGAACAGGTGAATTAGGTATTAATTTGGCATCTTGATCAAGGTTCTGAATATGGGGTAAATTGGCTCTTAACTTGGTTCGAGTACGGGAGTTTGGTCTCTTGAGCCATCATTTTGGTTTTCAACCTAAGCTAACTCTTTTTTTTTTTGCATAAGTGGAATAAAAAAGAAAAATAGGATGCTCTTTTGGGTTTTCATTCTAAAATCCTTTTAGGCATAGTATTTCTTGATAATCAGGTTCACAAGTTTGGGTAGATCGCTGCCATCCAACTCGGTTAAGGTTAGGGCTCTTTTGAAAAATACATGTTCCAGTATATATGGCCTTTCCTAATTTAGGGTTTGTTTTCCTTGATCATCTTTATAGATTAGGAAAATTTGTTTGAGTACTAAGTCACCATCTCGAAACTAATAAGGATGGATTTTTTGTCATGGGCTTTCATCATGCGCTTTTGATACATTTACCTATAACATATGGCTTTCATTTTTTTTTCCTTTTAGCGAGATTGAGCTATTCATATCGGTTCTTAACCTATTCATCCTCTTCAAGTTGTGATTCCATCATGACTCTGAATGAAGAGATTTTAACCTTAATAGGTAAGATAGCCTCTATGTCGTAGACTAAGAAGAATGGGGTAGCACTCGTGAAAGTTTGTACTGCTATGCAATAGGCATATAATGCAAAAGGTAACTTTTCATGCAAATCTTTGTACGTCTTAGCCATCTTTTTAAATATCTTCTTGATATTCTTGTTGGTTGCTTTAATTACTGCTCATTTTTGGATGATATAGGAAACAATTACGATGCTGAATCTTGAACTGACAATAGACTGTTTGCATTATTTTGTTTTTTAGGTTGCATGTATTATCAATAATGATATGCTCGGAAGACTATATCTACAAATAATGTCCCTTTTCATAAATTTGCATACAAAAAATCTAGTGACATTGGCATAGAAGCTACTTTTACATATTTAGTGAAATAAACTATAGCAACCCAAATGTACAGTGCTTGTTAGAAGCCTTAGGGGTTATTGGTTCGATCATGTCCATACTCTCTATGGAAAAAGGCCATAGGGCTATCATACCATTTAGAGGTATTGATCAGAAATGGATTTTGTCCGTGTAGATTTGGCATTTATGGCACTTTTGAGCATAGTCGATGCAATCTAATCCAAGAGTCAACCAATAGTAACCTAATCACATGACTTATTTCACCATTCAATGTTTATTAGCATGCATACTGCAAATTCTTTCATAGACTTCTTTAAGGATTCTTTTGGCTTTGGAGGCATCTATGCACCAAAGTAGTAATTGATCCTAACCTTTCTTGTATAAAATTTTGCCATCCAAAATGAAGCTCGTAGCAATCCTTCAGATAGTTCTCTTAGCAGTTTCAACAGTGCCTTTTGGTATTGTTGATCTTTAATGTACTGAAGGATATCATGATACCAAGGTAGGCCATACTTTTCTTCAACATTTTGACAATGTGTTAAGGCTCTATAAATACTCTTTTGTTTTTTGGCTGACCAAGAAATCCACTGTTGAACTACCCTTGATGGCTTTTTGGTTTCACATACACAATGCCATACTCAAAAAGCAAAACTTGTGACCTAGCTAACCTCCCTGACAAGGCGAGAGCTTCACATAAATACTTGATGGGATTGAGTTTGGCAATGAGCTAATAGTGTGGTACAACATGTATTATCTTAACCTCAAGCCATCCAAGCTAGAGCATAACATAGTTTTCTTTACGGCTAAATAACTATTTTCATATTATGTCAACTTTTTGCTCAAGTAGTAGATAACCTATTCTTTTTTTCCCAACTTATCATGTTGACCTACTACACAGCCCATCAACTTGTCAAAAACTTATATGTATAAGATTAGATGTTGATTAGGCACTGGTGGCATAAATCCTAAAGGCTTCAAAAGGTAATGTTTGGCATTTCTTAGCATTCTTCATTCCATTCTCTAAAATTTTACATTCGAAATAAGCAAAGGATTGGATTGTACTTGTCAGTTAACTGAGATATGAATCAAGCTATGTAGTTCAATATTTCTAAGAAACACCTTACCTTTTTTTTTGAGTTCAAGATGGTGGCAAATTCTAAATGGCCCTAACCTTGTTGAGAATGACTTTTATTCTTTTTTCGCTTACAATGAAGCCTAATAGCTTACCAGATATGACACCAAAGGTGCATTTTAAAGGATTTAACTTGAGTAGGTATTTACGAAGCTGTTTGAAGAGTCTCTGCAAATTATCCACATGTTTTCTCTCATTTGGTGATTTGATGATCATATCATCGATGTAGACCTCAGTTTCTTTGTGCATGGGATCATGGAATAATGTTACCATCGCCCTTTG